>AWOL01S0400685.1:0-11160 GCA_000715115.1 Nicotiana otophora
GTCCCCTCCTTCCTTCTACGCGTTCGCGACTGGCACCTCTCGTTCGCGTAAGTTCTTCAGACACCCCTCCGCATTCGCGAAGGCCAAATCCAGCAGCCTCAAAACTCCTCTTCGCGAACACGGGACTCTCTTCGCATTCGCGAAGAAGGAAATCAGATACCAGATACAGCCTGAAATGATCCGAAACCACCCCGAAACATACCCGAGGCCCTCGGGACCCCGTCCAATCATATCAACCAGTCCCATAACATAACACAAACTTGCTTGAGACCTCAAATCCCATCAAACAACATCGAAATCATGAATTGCATCCCAATTCAAACTTAATGAACTTTGAAACTTCAACTTCTACAATCGATGACGAAACCTATCAAATCACGTCCGATTGTCCTCAAAATTTTGCACATAAGTCATAATTGACATTACAGACCTACTCCAACTTCCGGAATTGGATTCCAACCCTGATATCAAAAGGTCCACTTCCGGTCCAAATCTCCAAAAATTCGATTTTCGTCATTTCAAGCCTAAATCAGCTACAGTTCTCAGATTCACGGTCCGGACATGCTCCTAAGTCTAAAATCACCCAACGGAGCTAACGGAACCGACGGAACCTCATTCCGGAGTCGTCTCCACACAGTTCCAACTACGGTCTAAATCCTAAGACTTAAGCTTCCGTTTTAGGGACCAAGTGTCCCAAATCACTCGAAATCATCTGGTAATTGAATTCAACTACGCACGCAAGTCGGATCGTTATAGTAAAACTTTAGGAATGAATTATTTAAGCCTTGAATTCTCTTTTTCCTGTTGAAAGTTTACAAATCTTTTCCCAGTATTTTTTGTAATTGTGGAATCTTAGTAGTTCAGTACATCAGTTAGTTAGCTACATGAACTTTTATATTATTTGTCAGCACTTGTATTCTTCCCCTTGTTATTTTACCTTCCTCTCCTCCATAGGTATAATAAAACATTAAATTAACAAACCACTCTTCATAGTTTCTTGCTAGTTGCAATTGTCAACATCAAATTATATATGTTGACTTTCAAATTTTGAACCTTTTTTTTAACGATTAAGTCATCGATTTGACTAGCAATTTTAATTCTCAGATCAGACTACCAAAAGGCAAAAGCTACATCGTGACACTACGTGGAAACATGCCTTCTTAATTCTCCTTTTTGTTTCAGTTTGTACATGTGAACGAATGCATGTTCCTCTTACCATTAGTTGTATAAGTACTGTGTACATACTATTAATTTCTTAGAGAAAATATTGTTTATACATAAAAATGGTGTTGGATAATTGTGATGACCCAAAAGGTCATCTTATGTTTCAGAACTCGCATCTACGCTCTTAAGCCTTAAAAATCTCATTTTTATCCTCCTCGATTTGCGTGCGCAATCCAGACGTGTTTTCGGAAAACTTTTATGTTGAAAATTGATGAAATAAGAATTTTTGCCTTAAAAATTAATTTAGTTGATTTCGGTCAATATTTTTGATAAACGGACCCGGATCTGTATTTTGACTGTCTCGGTGTGTCCGTATCGAATTATGGGACCTGGGAGTATGCCCGGAATCGAATCCAGAGGTCCCTAACTCGAGTTATGAATTTTTTATGAAAATTAAAGTCTAAAAATTTAATTATTTTTAAGAATTGATTGATATTTGGCATTGTTAGTATCGGGTCCGTATTTTGGTTTCAATGCCTGGTACAGGTTCATTATAATATTTAAGACTTGTCCGTGAAATTTGGTGAGAAACGGAGTTGATTTGACGTGATCGGACGTCTAGTTGAGAAGATAAAACTTTTAAAGTGTTCTTGAGAATTTTATTGTTCTAGATGTTATTTTGGCGATTTGATCGCGCGAGCAAGTTCGTATGATGTTTTTATACTTGTGTGCATGTTTGGTTTGGAGCCCCGAGGGCTCGGGTGAGTTTCAGATAGGCCACGGGATGTTTTAGACTTAAGAAAATCTGATGTTTCTACTGTATCTGGTATCTGATATGTTGTGCTTCGCGATCGCGAAGGGGAACCTGGGCTGGGGAGGATTTACTCTATGCGAACGCGAGACCATGGTCGCGAACGCCGAGCATTGGGGGGAGTTACTCTACGCTAATGTGACCGATCGAACGCGAACGCGTAACTTTAGCTAGGCTGGGCAGGGGACCTGGGAAAACTCTACGCGAAGGTTAGGCGGGCTAAACCTTCGCGAACGCGTAGAGCCTCCCGCGATCACGTAAGTCCTTAGAAGGTTGCTCTTCGCGAACGCGACAGTGTTCACGCGATCGCGATAAACACTGTCGCCCAGCACTTAAAACAGAATCAAACACGGGATTAAGCCATTGTTTCCACATTTTCAAGAACCAAACGGACTAGAGGCGATTTTCAAGAGTTATTTTCTTCTCCAAAGTGTTGGTAAGTGATTTTAAATTATTTTCTTTCAATTACCCATTACATTTCATGAATTATCAACCTAAAATCTAGAGTTTTCATGGTAGAATTAGAGGTGTTGGGTAGAAACTAGGGATTTCGGAAATTTGAGGATTTGGACCTCAATTTGAGGTCGGATTCCAAAACCAATTATATATCCGGGCTCGAGGGTGAATGGGTAAACGGATTTTGGTCCGAACCTTAAATTTTGACCAAGCGGGCCCGGGGTCGATTTTTGACTTTTTGGAGGAAAATTTAGAAAATCTAAATTTATGCAATATAATTGATTCCTTTAGAAATATTTGATATTATTGAGTAATTTTTGAATAGATACAAGTGGTTTGGAGGTGAATTCTAAAGGAAAAGCTGCGATTGAGTATTGCTACGTGTTTAGACTAGTGCTGTTAAATTGATTGTTCTTATCATATTCATGGACCTTGTGGTGATAATTGAGTATTTATTTCGAAGATTGAGATTTATATTGTGGAACTAAATGTTGAGGTAAGGCTTGTACTTGTTATTTTATCTCTTTATTATTAATTTTTCATTGCATTATGGTAAGGGAGAGTGTTAATGCACAAAGGGTGATGATGTGCCATATTGTGAGCGTTAATGCATTAAGGGTGATGTCGTGCCATATTGTGAGTGTTAAAGCACGAAGGGTGATGTCGTGTCATATTGTGAGTGTAAAAGCACGAAGGGTGATGTCGTGTCATATTGTGAGTGTAAAAGCACGAAGGGTGATGCCGTGCCATATTGTGAGTATTAATGCACAAAGGGTGATGTCGTACCATATTGTGAGTGTTAATGCACGAAGGGTGATGTCGTATCATTTCTATTGATTTTATGGTGAGGTTGAGAGTAAAAGCACGAAGGGTGATGTCGTGTATTTTTCCTTTACTGTATTCACTGTTCCTGTTGATTCGTAGTATATTGGTGGTTCTAGTTATCATTCTGATGTAGTTCTTTATCTCGTATTTTCCCAGCATGTTTCCCCGTCCCGATATTTCCTGTCTAGCTCTTTATTACTGTTATTTGTATATACACTGTTAAATTGTACAGGTTGATTTGTAGGTGCCTTGCCTTAGCCTCGTCACTACTTCGTCGAGGTTAGTCTCGCCACTTACCAGTACATGGGGTCGGTTGTACTGATACCGTACTCTGCACTTTCTGTGCAGATTTTGGTACCGACTCGGGTTGATCGAGATTTTTTCTATTGGACCGCTATTTGGAGACTCAAGGTAGATCTGTCGGTGTTCACAGACCTTGAAGTCCCCGTCTATCTTTTCTGTTCTAATGTTTCTTTCATTCAAATAGTTATATTTCTTTCAGACTATTACTTGTAGTGAATTCTAGAATGCTCTGAATTGTGACTCCAGATTCGGGTGGTAGAAATTAATGCAGTTTTTATATTATTCCTCACTCACTATACTTCACCTTAGCTAATTGTTGTTATTTATTTAATAGATTAAGGATTGGTTTAATGATTCTCTAACGTTGGCTTGCCTAGCAAGTGAAATGTTAGGTGCCATTACGGTCCCGATGGTGGGAATTCCGGATCGTGACAATAATGCTCTTTGTAAAAAGAGGAAGATCTAATTTTATAGCAAGTGAATGAATATTGAGTAATATTCCTATTATGCCATCAATAGAATCATTATTCGATTTTATATTTTGAAAAAATAAAGAATGTTGGTGTTACACGATTGCAGGATTCAACTTGAATTCGAGGATCGCAGCACTGCCTCAGGATTTATTCGAGAAAACAATAGAGAAAATGGGTTCGAAGAAGAAGAAGAAGAAGAAGAAGAAGAAGAAGAAGAAGAAGAAGAAGAAGAAGAAGAGAGAAATTAGGAAGAAAGTTTATGTATTCATTGATGATCTAAAAACGTAGATTACAACTCTATATGTACTGATTACATGTATTCAAAATGATAAAGCTAGATTCTTTTCTAACAGAATTTTGTTATGCTAACTACCTCAACGAACTGTAACTAACTTCCCCTCCTAGTAACTAACTTTTGACTTTCACTACTGATTCTTCTACATTTGAGCTTACATCTATAATCGTGTATCAGTACTACCCTCAATCGAAGATCCTTGACCACAAGGATCAAAAGAAGGAAACCTCGTTTGTAGGACAGTAACAAACCCCCAAGTAGCAGCATCAGCAAGGAGCCCTTGCCACTTAACTAAAGCTTGTGCAACAGCTTTGTTTCCTTTCTTCACCATTCTCCTTTGCAAGATTGATTCAGGACCGGGCCAATAAGGACTGGCCATATCAATAACTGGAGGATAAGATGAGATGGAACTTCATAACAACTTTTCAACAGTGACACATGTACTGTGGGGTGAATCTTAACTCCAGCAGGAAGTAATAAAGTGTAGGCAACTAAACCCACCCGTTTAAGAATCTGAAAAGGTCCATAGTATTTAAAGGCTAGTTTGTGGGATGAGTGGTTTGGATATAGTCACTTGCTTATAGGGCTGGACTTTTAGATAGATCCAATCACCTACATCAAATTGTCTATCACTTCTATGGGAATCTGCTTGTTGCTTCATTCTATGTTGAGCTCTTCTCGAATGATGCTTAAGCAATTGTAGTTTTAGTTCCATGTTGATCAATATGTTATCAACTTCAACTGAAGCTGACTCCCCTGGAAAGTAGGGTAGATGTAAGGGAGGTGGTCGGCCATATAATGCTTTATAAAGGGTGGTCCGTATGGATGAGTGAAATGAAGTGTTATATCAGTACTCAGCCATAGACAAACAAGAGTACCAATTAGCGGCATCTTCATTGCAGTAGCACCTTAAGTAAGTCTCAAGACTTCTGTTCAACACCTCAGTCTATCCATTAGATTGGGGATGGTATGCAGAAGAGGTATTCAATTAAACTCCTTGTAGTGAGAACAGTTCTTGCCAGAAATTACTGAGGAAGACAACATCTCGATCACTGGTAATGGTATCCGGTAGGCCATGTAATCTTACCACAGTGTCTAAGAATGCTTGAGCGACTGATTGAGCAGTATAAGGGTGTTTCAGTGGAATGAAATGACCATATTTGCTAAGCATGTCCACCACTACTAGTATAACATCATAGACATTGAACTTAGGAAGGTCATCAATGAAATCCATACTAATTTGAGACCATACTACATCTGGAATGGGTAATGGTTGTAACAAACAAGGATAAGTAGCCAAGTCAGATTTGTTCTTTTGGTAGACATCACATTTCTACACAAAGTCTTTTACCTCCTTCCTCATGTTCTTCCAATAGAACAGTATTAGTAGTCTCCTTAGGGTAGCTTTAACACCTGAATGGCCACCTTAAGGAGTTGCATGCCACAAGGTTATAATTATTCTTCTCAATTCTGGCACCTTGCCTATCACCAATCTGTCCTTCCTTCCTAGCTGACCTTGAAATCATGTAAACTGTTTGTGAGTATGTGGATCAACTTGGAGTTCTTCAATGAGTTGCTCCAGCTCTTGATTAGAATTTCAACTATCAACTATAACTTGGAAGAGATCAGTATCACCAGACGAAACCATCAGTGCGAATAATTCAGCTCGTCACTCTAGAGAGGGCATCAACTACTTTGTTCTCCACGCCCTTCTTGTACTATGTTGAATAATCAAATGGCATTAGTTTGGTTGACCACAACAGTTAGGAATTAGTGTGTAGAGTATGCTCCATAAGATACTTTAAGGCCTTTTGATCAGTTTTGAATTTTTGTCCCAACAAATACTGTGACCATTTGGTTAGTGCACGTACCATGGCCAATAACTCTCTATCATAGAAAGATAGAGCTGCAGTGCTTTGGTGATAAAGCCTTTCTAATAAAAGCTATTGGATGCTCCTCCTGCATAAGTACTGCTCCAATGCTATAGCCGCTGGCATCAGTTTCTACAGTGAAGGTTTTGCTATTATTTGTAGAACTAGAACACGAGCTTGGGTGAGTGCTTTTTTCAAAGCTTACAACTCTATATGTACTTATTACATGTATTCAAAATGATAAAGCTGGATTCTTTTCTCACAGAATTCTGTTATGACTAACTTCCCCTCCCAGTAACTAACTTTTGACTTTTACTACTGATTCTTCTATATTTGAGCTTACATCTATAATCGTGTATCAGTTGGATTCAGAAGATAATGGATTTTTGGAAGTGTTAACAAATAGAGAATTATTAATAAATTTTATTTTTTGAGAAAATAAAAAATGTTGGATCCAAAAGAGAATGAATTTTGTGAAGTGCTAAGAACATATAGAATTATTAATCAATTTTAGGTTTTGAAAAAATAAAGAATGTTGGATCCAAAAGAGAATTAATGAGTTTTTTGAAGTGTTTAAGAACAGGTTGGAGATATCACTGCTAACCACGTGCACGAAGGCAAATGCATGTGCCCTTGTCTTTAACATGAATTGATTGGTAATCATGGATTAGTTGTACCTGTTTGGCAGTAGGGATAAAGGTCAAATTTAATTGAATGTCTGTTTTTTGTAGTTTTGGTCTTTAGTTGATAGTAGAATAGAAAGAAAACCAAAATTTTGTACTCTAAAGCTAATTAGTGGCTAATAATTGAGGACATATCTAAAAGGAACTAAGTAAATATTTCCCAACTCCGTCTCATTATCAAGTCGGTGCTACATCCAACTTTATATATTATTTCTTCATCTAGCTTGTCCCATATAAAGTTGTTTGCAAAATCATTTAATAGTAATAAATTATAAAAATTAAAGAATCTAGCCCTAGCAGGATAACAGTTTTGAATGATTAAAAGATCATGACTATTGAAGTAAAATGGTGACCAACCATTTGATTGAGCTAAGGACCAAATACTTCAAATAGTCTCATGGTTTCCCAAAATTGTTTTTAATTACTACATAAATACTTCAATTATGCTCCGATTGTCATAAAAGGATTATGAAAAATTATATTAGTATTACTCTCGTATTTTTTTATTCTCAGATTTCTATTAGTTACATGTTATTTATTTTGTCTGTTATCTTATTATTATTACAACAACAATAACAACCCAGTATAATCCCACTAGTGGGGTTTGGGGAGGGTAGTGTGTACGCAGACCTTACCCCTACCCTGGGGTAGAGAGGCTGTTTCCAAATGACCCTCGGCATCCTTCCCTCCAAGAACTCCCCACCTTGCTCTTGGGGTGACTCGAACTCACAACCTCTTGGTTGGAAGTGGAGGGTGCTTATTAGTACATGTTATTTCTCTTGCTTATTATCTTATTATCTTGTTGTTATTACTTTCTCTTTTTCAAGGCTTTTTAAATATGATATTCCTTTTATTAACTTTGTTGTGACTATGTTATCCTTGAGTCGAAAGTTTATAGGTAACAATTTATCTGCATTCACAAGGCAAGAGTAAGGTCTGCATGCACTATTCTCTCCAATTCAATTCTTGAATTACACTGAGTTTTTTTGTTGGTGGTGGTGTTGTTGTAAATATTGCTAGAAAAGAAGCAATGTCTTTATAGAGTCTAATTCATCTTAGTTAATCATAATAGTTGTCACTTTTTATTTAGCAATTGAACTTTGAATTTCTTAGGTGTATTTGAGATTATATTGTTCTTTTTAATCGTATTCAAAAATGCTTTCTTGTGTCCCTTATTTATGTCATTTTTTATGCAATTCTACTCAATACTCGAAATTCACACAAAAATTAAATGTTTTTAACACTGATTATTTTACAAATACATCATAGCTTTTTGGAACGAATACTGCCATCTTTAATTGTGAAACAGTGAAAGAAGAAAGCTGGTTGGAAGTAGACGTTAGAGGCACTGACAAGAGATAAGTCGATAAGATGACACCAAAAGATAAATCAATAGAATAGCCAGTGGTTTGTGAATTTTGTGGGGATGCAACTGATATAAATTCTTGATTTGTTGACAGCTGCAACTATTTTTGACATTTGCATTTAGTGCTATCACCAAACGAAGTTGGTGAGATATCACTTCCATCTATTTTAGTAATTGGGATCTGTTAGAACTCAGTGTCGGATTTATTTACTGGTTCCCTTCAAACGAGAAACGATTCGTATAAGATAACTATACATAGATACATATACAAATATTCATTTGATGTTAATATTTAACTATAATTATTATAATATTAACTTGACATTGATGTAAAAACTCATAGTAAATTTTAATTTTTGATCCATCTCCGTGTAAAAGGACACCTAATTTAATGTTTGACCTTTGTTTTAAAGAGTAAAGACTCACCTAATTTGATGTATGGTGCTTAGGTAATAAATTCAGTACTATCAATACGGGTTGTGGTAAAGTGATAAGTACTCATCATTTTTTATTAAAATTTTCTAGGTTCGAGCTCTTGGTAGAGAGTCGTCTTTGTTAAGGAACGTTTTACTCTAATAGAATTTTCCGGCGCTAATCCGAATTTAAACGGACCCAATACGCTCGAACACCAAGTGAAAAACCAACAAGAATAAACCCAATGCTATTATTTTGTTATTAATGGAGCAGCAGTCTATATTTTCTATTATTCAGTATCAAAGAAAAGGCAGTATTAGTAATACGAAGTTTATCTTCCCTACAATGTCCTCGAATGATCAAAATGCTTTACATTGCGAATAATTAAAATACAAGGATAAAGTTGGAACATAAAAAATAACCTTGTCGCGAACCAAACATATAGCTGTTATATTTTTAATAGGTAAAATACATAAACAACCCATTCAACTTGGCACCATTTTTTATTTTGGCACTCTATCTCAACATTGTTCTATTTTGGCCATCCAACCCTATTTCTTATGTTTCACTTTAACACAAAAGTTGAAACCAGTGCAAACAATATAGCGCGTGTGTATACACAAATATGAGGTGTAATAAATATCCNCAAGGATAAAGTTGGAACATAAAAAATAACCTTGTCGCGAACCAAACATATAGCTGTTATATTTTTAATAGGTAAAATACATATACAACTCATTCAACTTGGCACCATTTTTCATTTCGGTACTCTATCTTAAGATTGTTCTATTTTGGTCATCCAACCCTATTTCTTATGTTTCACTTTAACACAAAAGTTGAAACCAGTGCAAACAATATAGCGCGTGTGTATACACAAATATGAGGTGTAATAAATATCCTATTAAATGTTGCCACTTATTTTTTTCATCAATGTCAAACGGGTCAATACTAAAATACCCGAACCCGATCGTATTTGGGTAAAATTAAGGCCGCTTTTTATTTTCTCTCTGTCACAAATCCCTACCCGACTAATAGTACCTTAAGCTCCTTCCCAAATTCATAATCGCACATGATGAACCCGTCAATTATCGATGGTTTATTCATCATTTGAAGACGAGAATCACATTTCATCAACTATTTATTCATATTCATCATTTATTTCTTCATATTCATCAACATTCGAGACTGATTTGAAGAGTAGTTTTGATTGTTGTTGGCTTTTGGTAGCTTTGTTACTTCTGAAAGTTGTAAATTTAAGTTGTGTATTTTGGAAGAGTTGGTTTTGTGTAAATAATGAGATTTTGGCAGCTGACAACTGAAGTATTATATTGTTTGGCAGTTGATTATGCTTTATTTGAATTTTATTCAACTCTTGCAAGAGTTGGTTTTGTGTAAAGAATAAAACTTTGGCATATGGTGTTTGAGACCTTTTTAACAATCTAAAACTTTTTGTGTTTGTTATTGTTTGAGGCTTGTCAATAAGAAGCTTAAAAAGTTCATTCTTCTGTAATTTACTACGTAGCAGTCCTATGAAATAAACCCACAAAAAAATTAATCAGATTAAATAAACGAACAACAAAATTATAAAAGTTTGGAGCTTTGTAGACGGCCAGGTATTAAATAGGCAGATGAAAGATTTGGAAATTTGAGAATGACAATGGGGCAACAGTAAATGGGGAAGGAAATAATAAAGATTAAATAATGGGGAAGGAAGTTAGGGAATTAAATATGGGGCAAATAGTAATTAGAAGGAATTTTGCTTTAAAAAAAAAATCTGGCTCACGCGCCTACCAGGTGAGACAACTCACGCTCTGTGACTAGTCAATTTTTGTGTTAAAGTGAAACATAAAAAATAGGGTTAGAATGTCAAAATGAAATAAAATTGAGATAGAGTGACAAAATAAAAAATGGTGCCAAGTTGAATTGATTTTTATGTATTTGACCTTTTTAATATTTTAGTTCAATCATTACAATAGTGAAGAAATGGTTGAATAGAAAACTTACAACAAGATAAATTAAGAGAAGATAAAGAAAAACAGTCCAAACGCGAAGCGTCTCATCGCAAGTTGGATAGCATTACACCATTTTTTTAAAATTTATCTTAGAAAAATATTATATTTTTTTATTTAAAAATAATTTATTTATTTTAAACTATTAATAAGATAATTTATAGCCACATAAATAATATAATAATTTATTTTATATTACAAATTTAAAAAAAAAAATTCTTTCTTAAATTTCGTATTTATTTAAGTACAATTATTATAAATTAAGACGAATGAAGTAAGTAAATTTATTAAAGCAATCAAATACTCGGTTTACAAGTTTGTTTAAATTCAGGGAAAAAAAGGGACGCGGTAAATTAACAAATAAAGTAAACTTAACCAATTTATAACGAACTCTTAATATAGAGTCTAATAATAGTGACTCAACAACATTTAGTAAATGATATTAATTTCGACTCGAACGGACGAAGACTTATTAGGGTAACCATTACCC
>AWOL01S0400897.1:2279-15271 GCA_000715115.1 Nicotiana otophora
CTTACGTGGGTTCAATTTTCATATATCTTCCTGAGAGAGTTTGTACCTCAGTCCCTTCGAGATGCATGGCATGCAGAGTTTGAACAGCTGTGCCAGGGCACTATGTCAGTGTTAGAGTATGTCGTTAGATTCAGTGATTTGGCCAGACATGCACCTGCTTTAGTCGCTACAGCTAGAGAGCGTATCTGTAGATTCATTGAGGGGCTCAACCATGATATTCGGTTCATCATGGCTTGGGAGTTAAATTCAGATGTTTCGTTTCGGAAGGTAGTAGGGATCGCTCACCGAGTAGAGGGCATGTAGGATCAGGAGAGAGGAGATAGGCAAGGTCAGGAGAGAGAGACCAGGGAGGCGATGAGGCCTCGTAGACCGGATAGATCTACTGGTCCTTATTTTGGAGGCAGGGTATGACATGGTAAAGTTTTTGTGGGTCAGCCAGTTTAGTTTGCACTTCAGGCTTCGCACAGTATTTCAGGTGCTCGTGGGTCTCAGAGTACGCATACCGCATAGTTCCCACAGCCACGTCAGCAGAGATGTTGCTTCGAGTGTGGAGATACCATCCACAGGGTGAGATATTGTCCTAGACTCTGGACATGTGTGTCACATCGGAGTATTCAGGCGAGTAGAGGGCGCCTAAAAAGGAAAGGCCCGACCAGTTGATGTATTTCATATAGTAGGCTTGAGGCCACTACGCCAGATGATGTCATACATATATGCTTTTGATTTGTTACAAAGGGGCACCATTCGTATTGTGATTCGGTTATGCTTATCGGGGTGAGTTCCCCTATTTGTTATCCCACCTATGGGTGGGTTCATGACTTAGTATTATGTTTATGTGTTTGCCCCTGTTGGGAGATGCGATGAGTGATAACCGTGTCTATCGTTGTTTTAATGCATTATTGAAAGTTAGGAGTCTAGAAGTGAATTCATGTTGTCCAGTATGGTAGGTTTGATGTGATTCCTAAGTAAATTGGTTACGATCTGTGATTTGAGACTCTACCGGGGTGAAGGTTCAGTAAGTGTTGTGATTTTATTGGTATAATTGAGCTAGTGGAAGATTTCAATTAGTATGATGTGTATTCGTCGTATGATTCAGAGTTGAGGGTGAGACCCTCGCGATTCCATGTGATTTGATATGTTTGAGTCGGGCTACGTGTCGTGGTGGAAGTTATACCAGGATGAGATCCTTATGATTTGTTCTTGTACTTTGATTTATCCTTTTAAATTGATTCGTAGTATTGTACTATTAGAGAGTTGTGCCTGTCGGGCTTGTTTGATATTTCCCTTATGTGTTTCTATTTACATATTCAGTCATTTTCGTTCTGTGCTTCTTGAGTTTTAGCTTGCGGGGTGTGTGCCCGGTGGTGTTAGTTGTGACTTGTTGATTCGGGTATATAGTTAAGAGGTCTTCGTGTTTCTTGCATCGTTGTCAGTGTTATGGAGGTTTGAATAGGGTTTTAACGGATATGAGGCTAATTGCCGGTGATGGTTTTGATTATGGGCAGCTATTGTGATCAGAAATATTATTATGGGCCTATGTGTGGTGTGTTAAACTAGGTGCCATCATGATATCAAACGGAGAGAAAATTGGGTCGTGACACCACTCATGATATAGTTAAACAATTTCATAAGTGTTGAATAGTTGAAAATACTAAGAAAGATGAAGAAATACTGAGAATCCTTGCTCCCAAGTGTTTCGTGCTTGTGTTTTTCTCTCAAAGTGGCGTCTCCCACTCCAAAATAGGTTTAGACTTATTTTTATACAAGTTAGGGTGTGTAGGGCCATCAAAACCTTGTCCCAGGCCAAATAGGATAGTGTCCCATCAGCCAGCGTTCAGGGTAGCGCGTCGCGCTAGCCCTAGAGCTGGCCTGTTGGTCAAAATTTTCAGATCTGTAAATTGCGCCACGGGTAACGCGATGCACTACCTAGGGCGCTACACTAGCCCATTTACTTTGTTTTGTTCCCTTTTTTCTTAAAATCGTGCACTTTCATCCCACATTGCCTCCCAATGACTCCTACACATAAAAATACTAAATTAGAATAAATGAATACATTATACATCCAAATTCCACAAAATATGAGCAAAATGCGAGGCAATATACATATAAATATACATACTTTAAGCCGAATATCAATGGACCTACCTGTGTCTTTTGAATCGGTACTCTAGAAATATGGCATGCTAGGAAAGCTCAGCATGAGTTTCAAAGTTCCTCAAGGAATAAATAGTCTTATCTCATTCACGACCAAGCCTCTCCACCTTTGCTCGTGAAGCTCCAAATTTCACCTCGAGACTCTTTCCTCTTTCTTCTGCACTACGAAGACGAGACGTAAGGATGTCATGCTGACCTAAGACTTAGTCAAAGATGGACAACTTATCGCCAAGTATTCCTTTAAGCTGAAAACACCATCCTGAATACTGAGTAAGTCAATCCTTATCCGCTCAAGCTCCTTCTCCATCCTATTCGCCCAGAATTCGTGAGTCGCCTTTTTAAAGTGCTCTTTCTCAATCACATCCCTGCCTTCCTCCACAAGACCTCTCAAAGACAACACCTCTCTTTCATAATGACTAATCCTCTCTGAAACCTATAAAGATATCAAATGCGCCTGCATAAATAAAGGAAACAATCGTGCTTTAAAATTTGAAAGGATTGTAGCATTTAGTGCAGTGAAAAAAGCATACATGAAGAGTGTAACTCGTCATATAATTCTCTAGAGTTGAAATGGGCATCCCCTCCAGACCCCACATATCCACTCCTTCAGGAACCTCCGTTGCAACACGAAGTTTAACGGTATTTGCGGAAGATCCAACCCTGGAAGGAATCAAAGTTGTCGGGGTAGCAGACGAACTAGGGATTGTCGCGATCGTAAAAGGATTTGATGATGCCGGAGCCCAGTAGCTCGGGGATGAGGATTTTTCCTCCTTAACGACAATAATAATTGGTCCAGTAGCCCGGGGATAAGAAATCCTCTTTCCGAAACTGCATTGAATGCCTATAGGGACAAATGGCAGGAGTGCTCGTTGAAGCAGCATCCTGAGAACCTTTTTGGCTCCCCCAAGCTGCCGAAAATTCATTAATTCTCTCTTGAAAAGAACTGGAAAGAAGATCCACCAAAACCCATGTCGGAGGTCTCCTCATTGGAATAACTTCATACTGGCCCTCCACCCGAAAGCCTAAGAAATATGCCTCCAGAACCTCTCTAGCATAGAGGAGCAAGACAAAATCCTTTTGACCCCCTTCTCAATGTGAGACGCCTCTTTGAGTAAGGTAATAACAGCTGCAATACATAATATAAGTAAGGCAAAATACAAAAAGAAGTTTCGAAACAAAATGTAACATGCTTGGCTTATCATCCCACTTTCTCGGGAATAGCCTCCCACCGAACCGAGTTAAATCATGGGTGGACATATCCATAAAACAATCATGTTATGCTCTATCATGGTCATCCTCGGTGTCCACTACCTTTGAATTACTCCATCTATAAAGCATAATGATGCTGCCCCGGAACAACTTCGGGGAATATAAATGAAGGAGTTGTTGAAGAGTAAAGCCCATCCTAGCCATGTTTGATAAATAGCATAAGCAAGCCACTAACCGCCAAATTACCGGTCCAACTTGGGCCGGGTTGATGTTGGAATGTCAGAAGAGATCACAAATTATTGATTCAATCAAGGGATTAAACTTCAAAGTAAAGGAGTAGGTATACAAGAATGTAAAACCTTCTCAAGAACTTTGGGCCGCATTCGTCCTTCAGTAGAGGAAGATGTTTGGCCCGCACTAAGGATGAAAGTGTATCTACATTACATGTGGTATTGTTCCATACACCACCATTTGTCCAAGTGTTAACTCCCGCATGTAAAATATCGAACATTGAATGCTCAACTTATGTCATTGCCTTTTTGCCGGTAAAAGCTTTAACAACCTTCTTCCTCTTGCCTTCGGTGGATTTCGTTGCTTTAACAGAGGGCCCTGGTGCCAAAGAGGACAAAGCCTCTAACACAGCAGCAACGAGTTTGATCTCTTGCTTATCCATGGCATTTTGTAAAACAAAAAAGATAATATAGATAAAGGAAAAACATAGAGAAGAAAAAGCAAAGAAGCAATTGAAGAAACATAAAAGCAATAACATCAATTGCGTATATTTAGAGGAAAACATCAAAGTAAAAAATCTCCAGAGAATCAGGCTCACACGGGGTACCGCTTAGGATGGGAATGGCTCAGCCCACATGCATCATTTGATGAAAGCACTCTAGTCGCCTCCGATGATTAGTTTGTCAACCACGCTTTCTCTCACTCAAAATGATGCTCCTCACCAGATTCCCTTATTTAGGTCGGGGCAACACAGAAATGAGTAGTTTACTCCGGGACCCCAACCCTCGAGAGCAAGATGCCGACCAGGATAGAGGTGGGAGCAAAACTTGCCTAAGAAACTACTACCTATAGCAGAGCCTATCATATTTGTCCACATGCCAAGAATATCAATAACTGATTGTGGATGTATCTCATCATTCATTGGTCAAATCACCACCATCTTAGGAATATAAAAGAGTAATCTTTCCCGCTAATAAACATGTCAAGATTTGTCCTATTAGAAGCTTTTCGTTTCATGGGCACTTCCTATGAAGCACCCAAAAAATATGCAGGACTACGATATCCATAAAATAAACTTATTTAATGGCTAAACTCACGGTACATGAATAATTGGCTCGATGATGGACAGATCTTAATAGGTATAGCTTGGTGGAGGACTCTTTTGATAAATTTCCATACCTGGCACCTAAGACCGAGGATTGCTTAAAAAATTACAGACAACAATAAACTCTTTCAATAAGTTTCCATACCCGACATCTAAAATCGGAGACTATTCAAAAAATTACACCTAGCAACTAACTCTTGCAATAAGTTGCTATATTCGGCACCAAAGACCGAGCACTGTTCAAAAAATAGAGTCAACATGTATATCTGCAACCTCTACAAGCCTTCTGAACCGGATAAACAATCCATTACAGAAAAGACTTATTGATATCTCCGAACAACTTACGCCCTAAAACAACAACTTCACAGGCACCGAAAAATGTAAAACGTTATATAAGGCATTCTTAATCGATTTTTCACAAGTATTCGATAAATTCACTTAGACGTAACCTATAATACTACAACAATAATAACACACAAGTGTACAAAAGTTAAAACAAAAAAGCGTTCAAATTCGCTATTATAAAAGGCACAAAAGGCTTGTCATTCAAAAACTATTACAAAGAAGATCTCAGAGAATCTCATATTCCCTGCAATGATAATTGTTAGGAAGAAGGGAGAGATGAAGAAGCATTAATTGCAGGAGCTTGGGGCAAAGGATGCATCTCGTCACCTTTATCTTTCGGGACTTCAGTATGGACCTCATCCACATCCTCTCTTTCCCCTTCATCCTTGGATCCATTGGAGACGTCGGAGGTAGAGGAGCTGGAAGGATTTGCCTCATAAACAAGGGTATCTATCTAGCAACTTCTTCATCCAAGGAGAAAGCCCAAAACAAACTTCATGGAGGGTCTTTTGGCAAGCTAGCAGGTAGGTGTATTGTTTGCCTTCGGTCGTCTTCTTTTAATCTTCTTTAATTTCAAGGTTGCGTCAGCTCACTAGACCCGGAAGCTCGACCACCTCCGTTGATCGGTCCTCGGGGGCTTGGCTCTCGGAGATAACACAAGTCTGTTCCTCTAACAAACTCATATGCTAATCATTTTTTCCTTTTAATGGCAATCTCGAGACTTTTCACCTTCTGTCTAGCTTTACGAATTGATGGAACAACCCGATTCCTATGGCCTCTTTCTCTTGCTCCAACCGACTTACCCTCTTAGAAGACTCTAGGACCTCTGCGGATAATATTTCTTTCTCTGCATCCTTCTTTGCCAAGGCTTGCATCAATCTCTTGATCTCGCACACATGTGTACGTCGAACAATGTCTCCCCTCGTGATTCTACCATGGAGCTCTGTGGACACTAAGTTAACCTAAATAATCCAAGCTCTTAAAAAAATAAAAAAACGGGAACCAGTGGAAAGAAGAGAATATCTAGGCCCATACCTTAAAACTCGAGTATGCCACATGATTAGCAAGGGGCGATGTTGAAGCCTTCTCCATGTACTACCATTCCAAGGGCCCGATAAAGCCTTTGAACCACAAAGCAACCTTTTTCGGCCTCCGAAAAATATTCCCATCGGTAGGAATTTCTACCATCACATGTTTCTCTAAGGGTCATAGATTATTCAGGTTCCGGACGCAGAGGCACCTTAAGTAGAGTTTTGAAGTAAGGGAGCACGTCGTCCCCGTCAGAATCATGTTCCAGGAGCTATAAGTCTTACGAATAAACTGTGGACACCTCATCAAAATGATCAGTTAGAGGCATCACCATCCTCCTCCTCTAGTACCATCGGCTCCTTGCTGGACCTCTGCCTCAGGGTTAATTTCGACTAGTCATCATCTTCAACCATAACATTCGGAGGATTGGAGGAATGTGGAAGGTTTTCTTCCTTGGACTCATCTTGTCGCTGGGAAAGGTACCTTGGGGTCAAAACTCGGGGACGTTTCTCCTCCCTATTCTCTTGAGCCCTATTTTCGGAACTCTTTTTTTTCTTCTGTTTTTTGGGATTCGGGGCAGAAGGCACGTCCTCGCCAAATTTCCTCTTGGGTAAGAATGGTTGATCTACAAGTTCTTGGGGCATCTCGAGATCTAGAATCTTAGCCTAAGATAATTATTTTCTAGATCCAGTGCCTGTTACAGCAAAAGAGGTATGTCAAGAATATCATCAAATAGGAAGGTTTAAAATATCACCTGGTTAAAGAACTCATACCGTGATTCTTTTACTCTCATCCCCTTACTAGAGAAATCATTTTTCACGTCCTCACCTCTATGGTTGTCAACTATACCAAAGCACTCCTCTGTATTTGAGAGCATGCTGGTAACAGAATCTAGAGTCGTTGATTATCATACAAATCAAAAAATCTCCCTAAAAATGGATAATGATAAACAAGTAAGAAATGGAACAATTACGCTTGAAATTCTTTTCTTTCGGGAAAGAAAGATTGGCTTTGCTCAATATATCCCGTGTATGTATTTTAACAAACTTCTCGTACCATCTCAGATGAGTAGTGGATAAAACGTCATCCCGAGGTATACTCACAAATTCTATCATGAGCTGGACTCGAATCAACATCTCTAGAAGTTGAAATTGTCCTTCGTATTGGCCAGAAGAGCAGAGTGCTATGGTTCGCCAATGTTAACATTGACCATTTGTAAGTTTGGGGCATTAAATTTGAATAAGATGCTTGAAGGGGAAACATTTCGCCACCTTCTCGACAAGGAACCTTAGGCAAGCCACTAACTGCCAACGGTTGGTCCCAACTGACGTAAGCATACATTGAATGCCTTGATTAGGTCTTCGATTACCGGATCAATGGCGTTCTTGAACCCGGGGGTGAAAGGGTAGATGAACACGAACGAGAAATCTTCCTGGTGTGTGGTAATGTTCTCTCCTACTTTAGAAAGGGATGTTCGAGCCTTGTCCTCCCAGGCACAATCTCTCAACACCTCCAAAATATGATTTACTTGTAAGGTCAAAAGAAAAGTTTCAATCGGCCTTTCTAGTATTGTTCCTGCAATCGACAAGACATATGAGATGGAGTATTTTCAGAAAAAACTTTGAAGTTATTCTTCATGTTATTTCTTGCCTTTGCCTGAGGTTTTGGCGGCCTTGACTTTCCTATTAGGGGTTGGCACCAAAATCGTAGAGGACAAAGTGGTCGGAACTACTCTGTTTGCATCGCCAGGGGCTGATGGTCCCTCCACTGCCATCGTGGAAGGTTTCTGTCTCTATTCCTTCTTGTGAGGATAGGTGGTTCCTCCACCATTATGTCCTCCATTTTGCGCGGTGGTTAAATAAAGAAGAACGACGATAGCTACCTCTGTAGTGGCGTTCATCTCCTGAGCGTTGATTGAAGTTTTTGGAGAAGCTATTCGAAGATAGTGATCAAAATATGGGAAAGAAACAAGAAGCAAAAGGATTGAAGGTTTTTAGAGAAAAGCAACAATGGAGTTGAAAATTTTTAGAAAGAAAGTTTGAATACAAGATAATGACAGAGAAGGAGGACGGTTCTTATAGACAATGTCATCATGACCTTGGTAACTGCTGTAATGTCAGAACATGTCGATGGTGTAATGACCCAGCCGGTTGTTTTAAGAGTTGTAGCCATGTTCTCCCATTTATCGCCCATTATGTACTTTATAACTGTTATGTGACGTTCTGGGGTAGTCGGTTCAGGTCCGGAGAGATATCGGAATGAATTGAGACACTTAGTCTTAAGGTTGAAAGCTTAAGTTGAAAAGGTTGACCGAATGTTGATTTATATGAAAACGACCCGGGAATAGAATTTTGATAATTCTAATAGCTCCTTATGGTGATTTTGGACTTAGGAGCGTGTCCAAAAAAATATTTGGAGTTCCGTAGTTAAATTAGGCTTGAAATAGCTAAAATAGAAATTTGAGTTTGGAAGTTTGACCAGGGAGTTGAATTTTTGATATCGGGGCCGGAATCCGATTCTGAAAATTTTAGTAGGTCTGTTATGTCATTTATGACCTGCGTGCAAAATTTGAGGTCAATCGGACTTGATTTGGTAAGTTTCGGCATCGAATGTAGAAGTTAGAATTTTTAGTTTTATTAAACTTGAATTGGGGTATGATTCGTATTTCTAGCGCTGTTTGATATGATTTGAGGCTTCAACTAAGTTCGTATGATATTTTAGGACTTGTTGGTGTGTTTGGTTGAGATCCAGAGGGCCTCGGGTGGATTTCGGATGGTTAACGGATCAAATTCGGACTTAAAACCACTGCTGAAAATTTTGCCTACTGGTGTGATAGCACCTGCGAAGCTTTTGATCGCAGTTGCGAAGCTGCACGTGCACACATTCCACCGCAGAAGTGGCCAAGAGTGGGACTGGGCAGTTCTCGCAGGTGCGAAGAATTTGCCCGCACCTGCGAGGTCGCAGCTGTAAAGAGAAGAATGCAGAAGCAGAAAATAGGGAGGAAGCCGGGCAGCGTAGGTGCGATCTTTTGGGCCGCACCTGCGAGACAGCAGAGGCGGCTAAGCAAGTCGCAGGTGCGAAAAAGCCCTGGACATAACTAATAATTCGGGGGTTGGCCATTTTCACCCATTTTTGGATTTTAAGAGCTCGGGTGAGGCGATTTTTAGGAGATGTTTCAAGGAAAACATTAGGGTAAGTATTCTTAACTCAATTTTCATCAAATTACCCAAATCCATGGTTGTTTTTAACATTTAATTGATGATTTAAGTTGGAAGATTTAGAAAACCCTCTTAGTTTAAATTGAAGATATGAGGGTCGAGTTGATGTCAAAATTTAGTAAAATTTGCATGGTTGAACTCGTGGTTGAATGGGCGCTCATATTTTGTAACTTTTGTCGAGTTCCGAGACGAGGGCCCCACGAGCGATTTTGAGTTAAATTTCGGATTTTGTTAGAATATTAGTATTTTCATATGGAATTAATTCTAATAATTTGTATTGATTGAATTAAATTAATTGTGACTAGATGCGAGGATTTCAGAATCCAATTTGCGAGTCATAGCGGAGTAAAGAATTACCCGGTTGAAGGTAAGTGACTTGTCTAACCTTGTGTGGGGGAAATTTTCCTTAAGATTGGTATTGATCTGATAATTGTGATGCGTTAAAAGTCGTGTATGCGAGGTGACGAGTGTGTACATAGACTAAATGTGGAAGGTTATGTCTTTAAATTGTGTAGATTACTGTTGCACATTAATTAACTCATTTTATTCTGTTATATTCATCATCATTGATCTATTTTTAAATTTTTAAAAATCTGCCTGACCTTTTCTTGCTAATTACTTTACTTGTTTATTTGAAAATTTGTTTCTTTATTCTATGCATTAATCGAAAGTTGAATTCCTTAATTGAATTATTATTAATATGAAGTATTTGACATTTTTAAATTTGGTATTGAAACAATGTGCTAAAGAAATTGTGAAATATTATTTTTGCTGAGTTATTCATTCCCGAATATTTTGCGAGATTTTTGTACTTATTGTGATTGAGCCATGAGCTCTTTATTGTGAAAAATATTGTTGTTGTTGATTTATTTGGCAAGTTGAAATATTTGGGCGCTTGAGGTGCAAATTATGATATATTGTGATATTGATACGCATGCAGTGATATACGGTCTGGGTGTTGAAACGCATGCGGTGAGATAAGGGTGGCTTGATACGCGTGGCTAGTAGGGGAACTACTAGAAGTCATGCGGTGTGATAAGGGTGGCTAGATCGCGGGATGCTATTTCGGGAAAAATATTTTCTTCAAAATTAAATGTGAAGGCTCCCGCGGGTGATATAAGGAAATGAGATATTGTGAATTTATTTATGATTTGGGACTACGAGGCGGTACCTCGGGAGTGCCCTTGTTGATATTGATTTATGGCCGTAGTTGCCTTTGATTATTATTGTGATTTTCATAAAGTTGAAGGAAATTCTGTTTTGATTTCCACGAGATATTATTTGCAATTATTTGGTGTCATTAAATGTGACATACTATTTGATTCATTTTNGGATGCTATTTCGGGAAAAATATTTTCTTCAAAATTAAATGTGAAGGCTCCCGCGGGTGATATAAGGAAATGAGATATTGTGAATTTATTTATGATTTGGGACTACGAGGCGGTACCTCGGGAGTGCCCTTGTTGATATTTCTTTATGGCTGCATTTGCCTTTGGTTATTTTGTTGTGTTCCTTAAAGTTGTAAATTTCTGTTTTCCTTCTGCGAGGTATTATTTGTCTTTATTCTGTGTAGTTAAATTATAACACACTACTTTCTTGATTCATTTCCATTGTTATTTTATTATTATTACATTGTTAAACTTTTCACCCTATCTTTTATTGTTTCTAGTAGGGCCTGACCCGACCTCGTTACTACTCTACCGATGTTAGGCTTGGCACTTACCGGGTACCGCTGTGGTGTATTCATACTACGCTTCTGCGTATCTTTTTGTGTAGATCCAGGTACTTCTTATAAGACCAGACATCAGTGAACTATCCGTACGCAGAGACTTCAAGGTATATCTGTCAACGTCCGCATACCTCAGAGTCCCCTTCTATCCTTATTATGTTATTTTCTTTATTCTCTTTAGACTCTGATGTATAGAGACACTTAGAATAAATTCTTAGAAGCTTGTGCCTTATTTCTACCGGGTTTTGAGAGTTGTAATTATTTAAGCTGTCGTTCTTGTTTATTTCAGTTATTAAGTATTGAGTTTCATACTTATATTCAGTTATTCCGCATAATTAATAGGCTTACCTAGTCTTAAAGAATATGTGTTATCACGACATCCTACGGAGGAAATTTGAGGTCGTAACATATGAATGCCACATGTCTAGAGCTTTAAATGGAACTAACTAGACGTTCTCATATTCAAAAGTAGTGATGATTGTGTGATAAATCCCGCCAAAACATTTTCTGCAACACGCCAAAGATCATGCCACTTTTCGGACATTTCTGAAAAATTATCCGAAAGTAGGGAGATTATCTATATTAGTAAAATTTGACTCTAATACGTGAATAGATTACATGATGACACGATATCACTTGGAATAAGTTCTATCTCGGGAACAAGATAGCAACGGAGTTTGATCCTCAGAGGAAATATACACAGTTCGATGACTCCTCCCGGGGATAACAAGTGTCGTATCTTGGTGAAGCACCCAAAGATGGTTTCGAGGATCTATCGATAAAGTCATAGCTCAGAACTTAACTTAGTCCTCAACCGTCCCCAAAACGTTAAGGATTCAGCCACATCCACTATCTCAGATTTTTCACCCACAACCAACGAGTATTTCGGCACCCAGAACGATATGCAAACGTGGGAACGATCATGTGAACGTTGGATTTAGGCTATAAATATCCTCATTCCATTTACTTGTACATTCATTCACAATCCACTGAACGTACTCTTTATTAAAGGCTATTGTTCTATTGTTGGGCAATTTCTTTTTATTTTGCAAGCATTGTAGCACACGACGAAGACCAATAAAACCGTTCTTATCTTTTATATATTTACTTTTATTACTTTATTCGCAACTTTGTTAGCTTAATTCTACGATTAATTCGATTAAACTTTAATTCGAACTTTAATACATAAGTATACAACAACAACAACCCAATATAATCTCATTAATGGAGTTTGGATAGGATACTGTGTACGCAGACCTTACCCTACCTGGGGTAGAGAGGTTGTTTCCGATAGACACACGGCTCCCTCCCTCCAAGAACTCCCCACCTTGTGCTTACCACTAGAGCAACTCACTCTTGTCATAAGTATGATTTGTTGTAACCTTATTGCGTTTGTTATATATTAGTGTTTGAAATACCGCTATCCAGCGTAGGTAATTTGTTCTATCCTAAAAAATAATTGTAAACCTCGAGTACTATGAGAGTATTAAGTTCGTTAAGGACAATTGTGAAATTAGTGGGCTCCGAGTTATGTTCTTCTTCTTCTGCATTTCTTTTTCTGTTTCTGTTTACTGGTAGCAGAATTCATTTTCGAANATTTACTTTTATTACTTTATTCGCAACTTTGTTAGCTTAATTCTACGATTAATTCGATTAAACTTTAATTCGAACTTTAATACATAAGTATACAACAACAACAACCCAATATAATCTCATTAATGGAGTTTGGATAGGATACTGTGTACGCAGACCTTACCCTACCTGGGGTAGAGAGGTTGTTTCCGATAGACACACGGCTCCCTCCCTCCAAGAACTCCCCACCTTGTGCTTACCACTAGAGCAACTCACTCTTGTCATAAGTATGATTTGTTGTAACCTTATTGCGTTTGTTATATATTAGTGTTTGAAATACCGCTATCCAGCGTAGGTAATTTGTTCTATCCTAAAAAATAATTGTAAACCTCGAGTACTA
>AWOL01S0400899.1:0-15793 GCA_000715115.1 Nicotiana otophora
CTTTCTTTCATTCTCAATTCTCTTTTCTGCTCTCTTTCAATTGCTCATGGCATTGGTTTTCCCATACGGCACTGACAATCTAGTCTAGCGTACGGAGGGGACCTCGGTTGGCGGACAGCAACCGACTGACATCGGTTGCTTAGCCTTACGTCGCCCTTCCAAGGAACTTCAGGAAGGCGCCGCATAACAGTACTAGCGTTCCTTTTATCGGGAGCATTGCATTTTTAATGGATCCAGCTGGTTCCACAACTGGCGTCATTGATCATTGCTAGTAGCATAATACCCTCTTCTCAGTGGATTTTAGTAAGCCCCACTTCCTATCGGGACCCTGTATCTTTGATCCTTGTACATTGTATTTTGAGGTATAGTTTGTGACTTGTCACCGATTCTTTCATACTACTCTCATGTTCCATTTAGAGGCTCAATAGACATAGTGTGGGTAGTATTTTGATTTGAGAAAGCAAATCTAGAAATATTGTAGCTGCCAAACATATTTCTACTCTTAAACTATGAACATGTAATATTTTGAAAATCGTAAATAAATTTATACAAGTAATGGAATTGTTGTTGTACATGTTATTCTCTCGTTTGTCTAACTCTTGATATTCATCCTCTCATTTGCATGGGATGATTAGGTTGAAAGAAAAAAATAGGCTAGCTTGACTAGGATATTCGGTTGAGCACCGGTCGTGCTTCCCAAGGTCGGGGCATGGCAAGCTTGGTATTAAAGCCTAAGGTTTTAAAGTATCCTAGGATATCTCAGAGCCATGTATAGTAGAGTCCTTCTTATCGGCGTGTTGTCGACCACATCTATAATTAAGAGGCTACTTGGACATTTAGGAATGTCACCCTTCCTTGATATTCTAAATCATGCGATAGAGCTGATTTTAAGCTTGTTCCTCCTTTTTACTCGTGCATTGTTCTTATTTTTAGTATATGACGCCTAAGAAGAAGAAAAAGAGTGGCCAAAGGGCTAATGCCACCCCAGGTGTGGCAGTTAATGAGATACCTGATGTTACAAGTGAGCAGCCGAGGGGTGAAGGCATTCCCCCAACCACAACACCTCCTGATTCTACTACTCCCGCTGAGAATGTACCAATTCCAACCCCTGCTAAAAATGCAATGTTCCTCCTCCAACTGATAATCCGATTCCACCTTCTCAACTTTCGGTCCTAGTATTTCTGATGGGACCTCAGGGGTGCCATACAGATGTTGACTCAAATCGTGGCTTCCCAGGCCCAGAGATTGAATGCCACGTCTACTTCCTCTAGACAACAAGGGGATTCAGCTCGTTCCAGGATGGATCAATTTCTTTAGTTGGATCCTTTGGTATTCATAGGTACTAAGTATGAGGAGGACCCCCGGGACTTTATTAATGAGATGCACAAAACTCTCCGCATTATGCATGCCACAGAGATAGAACCGGTGGAGTTGGCCTTCTATCGCCTTAAGAAGGTGGCGAATACATGGTTTGAGCTATGGGAGGGTCCAGTGAGGAGGATAGCCCTCCAACAAAGTGGATGGAGTTTACGGATGCTTTCATTGATCATTTCTTGTCTCCGATACTAGGGAAGTCCGTGCCCCCGAGTTTAAGAACTTGAATCAAGGTAGTATGAGTATGTAGGATTACCATATGAGATTTGCGCGTCTGTCCAAGTATGTTATTTATATGTTTCCCACTATAGAGGCTAGGGTGCGCCAGGTTTTCAAGGCCTTTGCCATTTGGTTATCAACGAGGCCGCTATAGGTGCCTTGAATTCCGACATAGACTTTGGGAAGATGGTGGAATTTGCTCAAGCCACCGAGGCCCGAAAATTGAATAATAAAATAGAGCGAATGGGTAGCAAGAAGGACCGGTCCGTGGGAAACTTTGGTGGTTCTTCCAGTGGGGGTAATGTTGGAAGGGAAGTATTCCGGGGAGGGTCATCTGGACTGACACAGTCCTTTGCTCAGTATTCAGTCGGTACACCTCCATCAGGGGTGGCTCAGCAGCAATGGAGTCACTTCAGGACTAGTCAGGACAACAAGTGATCTTATCAGCAAGGTCAGTCAGGCGGAAGATTCCAGCTGCAGCAGAGGCCCACATGCCCGAGGTGTGGAAAGATGCACTCAGGACTTTGCTATATGGACTATCTCGTATGCTATGGGTTTGGTCTTAGGGGTCATATTCAGAGGAATTTCCCATCATCTCGTCAGAGCGCTGGTAGGGGTAAGGCGCAACCAGCCAGTTCAGCAGCCACCACTTCTGTAGCACCTCCTCCAGCTCGAGGTACTCCAGCACCCGTAGGGCATGGTGCAGCTAGGGGTGGTGCACAGAGTTCAAGAGGACCCAATAGGTTATATGTTATGAGGGGTCGCCAGATTTTAGAGGCTTCTCCAGATGTTGTCACAGGTATATTGCCTATCCAATCTCATGATATATATACTCTTATAGATCTTAGTTCCACCTTGTCGTATGTTACTCCTTATGTTGCTATGGAATTCGGGGTAGAACCGAAAAACTTTCATGAGCCATTCTTTGTATCTACTCCAGTTGGTGAGTCCATTGTGGCCATGTGGGTTTATAAATATTATGTTGTCACGGTGCATGGTCGAGACACCATGGCCAATCTTATTGAATTGGGTATGGTGGATTTTGATACGATAATGGGGATGAATTGGCTCTACTCCTGTTTTACTAAGCTTGACTGCCGAACTAGAACCACTAGGTTTGAGTTTTCTGGAGATCCACTCATTGAGTGGAAGGGGGTTATGTTGTGCCAAAAGGTCGGGTTTTTTTCTTAACTTAAGGTAGCGAAGATGATCAACAAGTGATGTATCTACCATTTGGTCCAAGTCACGGACACTGAGGCTGAGGCGCCGACACTTGAGTTCGTGCCAGTTGTGAATAAATTTCTAGAGGTCTTTCCTGATGAGCTTCTTGGGATCCCACCAGATAGGGAGATTAATTTTGGGATCGATGTGTTGCTAGGCACACAACCTATATCAATTCCACCGTACATAATGGCTCCGGCAGAATTGAAGGAATTAAAGGAATAGTTGAAAGATTTGTTAGAAAAGGCTTCATCCGACCGAGTATGTTGCCTTATGGTGCACCGGTTCTCTTTGTAAGGAAGAAAGACGGGTCATTGAGGATGTGTATTGACTATCGACAACTCAACCAGGTCACAATCAAGAATAAGTACCCACTGCCAAGAATATATGACTTGTTTGATCAAATGCAAGGTGTTTAAGTACTTCTCTAAGATTTACTTAAGATTGAAGTATCACGAATTGAAGATCAGGGAGCAGGATATTCTGAAAACAACTCCCAGGACACGGTATATGCACTTTGAATTTTTGGTGATGTCTTTCGGGCTAACGAATGCCCCGGCAACTTTCATGGATCTTATGAATCGAGTCTTCAAGCCTTTCCTCGACTCTTTTTTAATAGTGTTTATTGATGACATTCTTGTGTATGCACGGAGTCGAGAGGACAATGTCGACCATCTCAAGGCAGTTTTGCAAACTCTATGTCAGCACCAGTTGTATGCAAATTTTTCGAAATGTAAGTTTTGGCTCGAGTCTGTCGCTTTCTTGTGACATGTTGTTTCCAGCGAGGGAATCAAGGTCGATCCTCAGAAGATTACAACTGTGAAGAATTGGCCTAGACCTCCTACAACTCCGACTGAGATTCACAGTTTCCTGGGCTTAACTGGGTACTACAAATGATTTGTGGAGGGGTTTTCTTCTCTTGCCTCTCCATTAACTAAATTGACATAGAAGGTAGCTAAATTTCAGTGGTCAGATACTTGTGAAAAGATCTTTCAGGAGTTGAAGTCAAGGTTGACTACGGCACTGGCATTGACCTTACCAAAGGGCATGGATGGGTTTGTTGTATATTGTGATGCTTCAAGGGTTGGACTTGGGTGTGTATTGATGCAACATGGCAAGGTGATCGTTTATGCTTCCAGTCAACTCAAGAACCATGAGAAGCACTATCCAACACATGACTTAGAACTAGCGGCGGTAGTATTTGCGTTGAAGCTTTGGCATCATTATTTGTATGGGGTCCATGTGGACATATTCAGGAACCATAAAAGTCTTCAATTTATCTTCAAATAGAAAGAGTTGAATCAAAGGCAAAGGAGATGGCTTGAGTTACTCAAGGACTATGGCATCGATATTCTATATCATAGGGGGAAGGATAATATTATGGCGGATGATCTTAGCTGGAAATCCATGGAGAGTTTAGCTCATTTGGGGGCATATCATAGGTCGTTGTCCAAAGAAGTTCACCGGTTGGCTAGTTTGGGAATTCGACTTATGGACTCAAGCGAAGGTGGGGTGATTGTGCAAAATAGGGCTGAATCATCACTCTTTGTGGAAGTTAAGGATAAGTAATACGATGATCCGTTATTGTTGCAGTTGAAGGAGAGGATTCATAAACATAAGACCATGACTTTTTCTCTCGGCATGAATGATGGTATGCTAAGGTACCAAAGGCGATTGTGTGTTCCGAATGTGGACGGTCTCCGGGAGATAATCATGATAGAGGCTTATAGTTCCAGGTACTCCGCGCACCCAGGCTCTACGAAGATGTACCATGACCTCAAGGAGGTCTACTGGTGGAATGACATGAAGAGCGATGTAGCGGACTTTGTGGCCCAAAATTTGACGAGCGCAAAACACAACATGAATTTGATGCTCGCTAATCAAAGATAGTATAGTATAATATCGTCTCCACAGGGATTGTATTTAAATAGTGTTCGAGTAATTTCTAGTTTAATTGCTATTCAGGAGGATCAACACTTGAGTTAAATGATTACGACCTAAGTTTAACTACTAAAATAATGCAATTGACAATTGACAGCAAGGAATTGGAGATTCACAAAGTGGTTTCTTATCAATGTGAGGAATAAGGGGTTGACAGGATAGGTGCATGATAGCTATTTGGAATTTAACTCTAGTTTAATTCACTCTAATGTTCTAATTATTCTCACGAATGCACTCGATTATTAGTTCAAACGTGTAGTCAAGACTCCTCTCTCGATTAAATTTTAACTCTATGAGGTGAACTAATATAAGCACTGTTAAGTATGCAAGCATGCGTTAATGGATTGGTCCTTAGGAAACCTTCTCTCGAATATTCTCGTAACTTGATTCAATCAACAATTCAACAAGCTCTTTTAATTACTTAAAAGACTCAATGAATTAAATCAAACAAAAAATGCAAAGATAATCACCAAGATATTCCTCTTCCGATTAAATAAACTGATGAATAAAATTGCAACAATTCAAAACTCCATAAACAAATTCAAGCACAAACTAGAGTTAAAATCCACAAATACTTATCAAAACACCATATCTGTCAAACCCTAAGGTAAACTACTCCATAATCATGGAGGAAGTCATCACAATTATAATTAAAGAATAAAAAGGCATCAATATAACTTTACAATCTAAACTCTCATATTGAATTGATGGAAAAGCGATGGAATCTCGTGTCTTGTAGCCTCCAATGCTCTCCCAAAGCTTCCAAGGTCAAAAGTTCCTTCAAAAATGTCTTTTTGATGTATTCATACCCTGTAGGAGTGGGACCAAGCAAAATTACCTTTTCCAAGTCGAAATAGGAAAGTACTTTGAGAAAATTACACAGGCGCACCACGCATTGCGCCGCCCCATGCGGGGCATTAGTGGGGAGGTTCTGATAGGCAGTAGCAGAAATGCACTACCGTGCCGCCCCATGCGGCGCGGCAGTGGAGTTTCCTCAGAGTGACTCATTTTCTTCACGTTTTGACATCCAGACTTGGCTCCCGAGCCCCAAACGTGATCCCGGTTTAATCCCTTGGGCTTTTATTTAGACTTCAAAGCTCCAACTTGTTCAATTTAGCTCCCGAATATCTTTTTAACTCGAAATCACTTCCTACATGGCATAAAACACATAATAAGTGCAATACACTAGCATTTAAGCTCAAACACAAGTAAAATGCAGTAATTAGAGTGCAAACAATGACTAAAACATGTGATTCTAGCCTACCATCAACACCCCACACTTAAACTATTGCTCGTCCTCGAGCAATCAAACTGCACTTCACATAGAGATGACCTTCTTATCAGACAACTGCCCTAACGCATCATACAAAGAATATTTAAAGCAGACTAAGCACCATATCATAACATCCTAGCCTTAAGACTAGACTCAATAACACCACGCATTTTTCACAACCTTCTCACTTCCTCTAAGACAGAGGTCAAAGATTTCACCTTACCTTCGCAAATCATGTGCCCTCACACAAACAATAAAGAGTAGTTCCACACATGATAAATTTCAAGAACAATTAGGAACCAAAGATAGAAAGTATTCACTCACTCTTAGAATTAAGATTCATATACCACAAAAGACGTACCATAGGCTTGCCCATAGTGTAATACTCGACTAATTGATCTCATTCAGTCAAGGATCAAGTAGGACTTAATTTGATTGTAATGTAGGCTGCGGGACATGTAGGATAGATTTGGATATAGTGACTATACCTCCCTGTGCACTTTAATACATATATATTAACAATTCAAACCCCACACTTATGTTGAATCAAATTCCAACCATCATACATAATAACATCAAGCTCCAACTATCTTTAAGCATAAACAAGATGAGAACTATCACTAGCATGGAATCTAGCTTTTCTTTTCTACGTTCTGATTTTTTTTCTTTTACTTTCTTTTCAATCAAACTCTTTTTTCAATTCCCTACAAGTGACTCTCACAATTTTTTAAATAGTTCACATTTCTCCTTTTTCTATAGTTCCACTCAAAACCCGACTATATTACACTTAGCTTTTACCAACTCATAACAAAATCAAGTGCTCACGAGAGGTAAAAGGTTCAAACAAATAGACAATTCAAACAAAGGGTCAAGCTTGTAGTGTGGTTGTCAAAGAAATAAGATTACATGCTCAAAGGGGCTAACTAAGATAGATCACATTTAGGTGGGTAAAACATATATCTAGCTTAACAAAGAAATGCCTATATCACTTCCTAGACTGAATAAGACTACTATTTCGGTTTGCAAACACACGGAATAAGTTCTAGACATCAACCGACATGCACAGAATATCACAAAACCTCTCACACGCATTGCACATAACTCACTTAGGATCGGATTTATTCCGACTATCTAGTCAAAGCAGTTAAGCATAGTCACAATCACACCATTTAAGGTACTTATTTAAGAGTCAAGAACTGAGCCTAGGCATCACAAATCAGGCACTCACTACTCTCAAGGCACAACAAAATCAGGAAAAGTCATCTCCATTTAACACCTAGCGCAAGACTTCACTACTCCTACTAAAAAAAAAACTAACTACACCTGGTTCAAGCAAAATCCTTGGAGAAGAACCGCGACACAAAGAAAAATCAAGGGAAATTGTTACACTACCTAAGAAAACAAAACACAAATAAATGGCTAAAAATATTTTTCTTTGACTTTAATCCCTCAAGAAGATAGCCGAGGAAATCCATCGTAGGAAAAAAGTCAAAAAAAAATTCAATCAAAATAAATGATTACAAACACACATAGACATATATACATTCCCCCACCCCACACTTTAAATTGTGGCATGTCCCCATGATACACAAATAAAAAGCAAGAGGTAAAGGAAACTTCCCTGATTCATCTAGTTGGGTTCGATATCGAAGTCGGGATCTCCTTTGCACGCCCAACCCAGTGTACATATCCATGTTGAGAGCTTCTTTTACGCCTTATTTGGGTACACCCCACACTTATCAGTTTCACTCTTTCCAATTTGCTCTTTCAGGCCCCCCCTTTCTCCTTCCATTTTGAAGATCAGCCTTTTATCCGTCCCCCCCCCTCTTGAGCATGAGTTGTCTTTCCTGAATATCCAGAATTCCTCTGCCCGGAGCCAAAAAGGGTCTTCCTAAAGTCAGCGGGATTTCCCTATTTTCCTTCATGTTCATCATAATGAAGTCCAAAGGGAACATAAATTTGTCTACCCGAACTAACACATCTTCCACTATTCTTTTCGGTATGATTGTGGTCTGATCCTCCAGTTGCAAGGACACAAGTATCGGCCTGATTTCTCCAATCTCTCCCTCTAATTTCCTGAAAATAGACAAAGACATTAGATTAATAAAAGCACCTGAATCACATAAAGATTTTTTAAATTTAGTACTGACCAAAGAGCAAGGTATAGTAAAACTCCCTGGATCTCCACATTTTTTAGGGAGCTTATTTTGCAAAATGGCACTACAATGCTCTATGAGCTTGACAACCGATGTCTATTCCACTTTACGCTTCTTGGACAATATCTCTTTTATGAATTTATCATAAGCTGGCATCCGTGAAAGTACCTCTATGAAAGGTATATTCACATACACCTGCTTGAACACTTCTAGAGAACACTCGAATTGTTTGTCTAACTTCTCTCTTCTTTGCTTATGAGGGAAAGGTAATGCATGCATGTATTTGCTCTCTTCAATCTCATTATTTGTTGAATTATTATCCTTCTTCTTTTGCTGAGCTCTAATCTTCCCTTTCTTCTTTAGATTATCATCTACCATCCATGTACCTTTTTGAATGTTATCATTTTTCTGCTCTTCCACAATCTCCACCTGTCTTTCAATCGGCTTGTCTTTTTGCTTTGCTATGGGATCCTCCAATTCGTGCCCACCCCTCAAAGACACTGCATTTATTGTTTCTTTTGGAACCCTCTCAGGCAATAGAGTAGCTAGTTGCTCAACCTGTCTTTTCAGGTTTCGAAAAGCCGTGCCCAGTTCTTTGATAGCTGCACCATGTTCTCGTATAGCTGAGCTATGAGTTTCAAGACTCTCATCTATCTTACTAATAAAAACCTTCATTAGATCTTCCATGCTAGACCGTGGAGGCTGATATTGCTGCCTCTGCTAATTTTGAAAACCTTGAGCTCCATGTCCTTGGGGTCTGGAGTTATTCTGCTGCCATGAGTTCAAGCTACCACTTGGTGAACTCTAAGAAAAGCGTGGGTGCCTCTATACCATAGAGTTAAAATTATTACCACTCTGGTAGATTCCTCTGTCAAAGCTTCCCATAATATTTACCACTTCATCTGCAACTAAGGTCTGACGCTCATCTGTTGGATGACCCATTCTACATAAATCACAAATTGGTGATGGTTGGCTCTGGACCTCGGCTAAGGTCAACTTTCTTATCTCTTTGGCCATGACGTATAGTTGGGCTTGCACTGTTGTGTTAGAATCTACTTGATGAACCCTAACTGATTTTCTTCTATCATTACTCTCAGCAGGCCACTGGTTAGCATATTTAGAGAACTCATCAAGAATTTCCACAATCTCCTCAGGAGTCTTCTTCATTAAAGGACCTCCGACTGTAGTGCTTAGAGTTCTTCGTGAGGGAGGTGTCAGTCCATCTCAAAAGTCATGGAGTTACATCCATAATTCAATCCCAAGATAGTGACACTTCCTCACTATCTCCTTGAAACTTTCCCTGGACAAAGTATTTGCTTCCAAAGGGATGAAAGTATCCAATATTAGGTCTTTTGCGTTTCCATAGTTCATATGGAGTCTTCTTCAAAATGGGTTGAATAAAACACCTATTTAATATATGACATGCTGTGCTGACTACTTCTGCCAAGAAGTAATTTGGTAGAGAATGCTCCAGTATCATGGTTCTAGCCATGTCTTATAGAGTTCTATTTTTGCGTTCCACTACCCGTTTTGTTGTGGTGACCTTGGTGATGAGAAATTATGAGTGTATCTTTGGTCATTTCAAAATTCCTCAAATGATTTACTTTCAAATTATCCTCCATGATCACTCTGAATGGTTGAGATAAGGTGTCATGACCCAAAATCCACTATAGGTCGTGACCAATGTCGTTGTTAGGCAAGCCAACAGTGAACTATCAGCTTAATTATTTATTTTATTATTTTTAAAATTATGAATCTTATTAGATGGAGAGATCAATACAATAAAATTAGTAGGCACGTGCAATTTAAATGAAATATAAAATAGAAGTGTGCCAATGTAAAGCAATTGTACACAAATTCTAGAACACCCCAAAACTCGGTATCACAAGTGCATGAGCATCTACTAGGAAATACAATAGCAATACATTATATGTCTGGAATACAAGGTAGACAGGATAAAGTAAATAATTATGATGGAAACTCTGTGTGTTGCGGATCGTAGCATGGAAATGCATCTCACCATAAAGTCCCCTCTGCAGTTGCGCCTACGCACCCAAATGACTACCAATGAATCTGTCAGATCCTGCACATTTAGTGCAGAAGTGCAGGGTGAGTACGTAAATCAACGCATACCTAGTAAGTATCTAGTCTAACCCCAAAGAGGTAGTGACGAGGGGTCGACATTGATATTTACTAGTGGTCCAATACATCAAATATAATAAAGTGGGCAAGTATGAAATATGGTAAGTAAAAAAAGAGTACAAATATAGGCAAATAATACGGCCTACATCTGAACAATGGACACGAAATCCTCAATTATCGGGTACCTCCTCAAATGGAATACGTAATGGTCAATATTAAATCAACGGTCACATCTCAAGTCAAAGAAGCTCATGTGTACGCGGACTCCTTATCAAGTATTTTGCAAGAGTCTGCCGAGGCGAGCGACCCGATCCCATAAGAGTGTTCATAGAATTGCCGAGGTGAACGACCCTATCCTATAAGAATATGATACATGATACTGGCAAGGCGAACGAACCGATAACATAAGAGTATTCATAGAACTGCTGAGGCAAATGGCCCGATCCCATAAGAATATGATACAGGATACTGCCGAGGCGAACGATCCGATCCCATAAGAGTGTGTTACAATATCATGCCGTGGCGAACAACCCGATCCCATAAGAGTGTGTTACATGATACCACCGAGGAGAACGGCCCGATACCATTAGAATAAGAAGCTTTAAAGGGTCCTTGACCCCACTCACGAATATACATGTGAGTTATGAAATTATGAAAACTTTTCGATGAATAGAAATTGTTTAATCATGTCTTCCCATTTCATGATCGACCCCATTGGTAATCTTCGAAGCTAGTGCTTTGCGCCCTCCTTCAGTGAAAAAGGGAATGCCCTTAAGTAGACTGCATCTTTCGACACTTCGTTGTATTGGAAGGTATTCATAATTTCCTCAAAATCCATCAAGTGAGTGTTAGGATCTTCATTCACCTTCCCTCTGAAGACACAACTGTTCTGAATAGTTTGAAGCAATCCTTGCTCTAACTTTGATGCTCGCTAATCAAAGATAGTATAGTATAATATCGTCTCCACAAGGATTGGATTTAAACAATGTTCGAGTAATTTCTGGTTTAATTGCTATTCAGGATGATCAACACTTGAGTTAAATGATTACGAACTAAGTTAACTACTAAAATAACACAATTGACAATTGATAACAAGGAATTGGAGATTCGCATAGTGGTTTCTTATCAATGTGAGGAATAAGGGTTTGACAGGATAGGTGCAAGATAGCTATTTGGGATTTAACCCTAGTTTCATTCACTCTAATTTTCTAATGATTCTCACGAATTCACTCGATGATTAGTTCAAACGTGTAGTCAAGACTCATCTCTCGATTAAATCTTAACTCTATGAGGTGAACTAATATAAGCACTGTGAAGTATGCAAGCATGTGTTAATGGATTGGTCCTTAAAACCCCATCTCTCGAATATTCTCATAACTTGATTCAATCAACAATTCAACAAGCTCTTTCGATTACTTAAGAGAATCAATGAATTAAATCAAACAAAATAATGCAAAGATAATCACCAAGATATTCCTCTTACGATTAAATAAATTGATGAATAAAGTTGCAACAATTCAAAACTCCATAAATGAATTCAAGCACGAACTAGAGTTAAAATCCAAAAATATTTATCAAAACACCATATATGTCAAACCCTAAGGGGTCATTTAGTATGTGGACTAAATTATTTCGGGATTATAATCCCAGTACTAATTTATACCACATGAGATATGGGATAAAATAATCTCACATTTGATGGGATAAGGTGGGATAAGATGGGATATCCTGGATTAAGTCTGGGATTAAATTTATACCTTATTTGGTTGGCGGTATAAATTTATCCCAGGATAAATTTATACCTCCAACTAAACATAAATTTTATCCTACATTTTATCCTACCTTATGCCTCATACCAAATGACCCCTAAGGTAAACTACTCCATAATCATGGAGGAAGTCATCACAATTATAATTAAAGAATAAGAAAGCGTCAATCTAACTTTATAATCCAAACTCTCGTATTGAATTGATGGAAAGATGATGGAATCTCATATCTTGTAGCCTCCAATGCTCTCCCAAAGCTTCCAAGGTCAAAAGTCCCTTCAAAAACATCTCTTTTGATGTATTTATACCCCGTAGGAGTAGGCCCAGGCAAAATTACCTTTTTCAAGCCGAAACAGGAAAGTACTCTAAGAAAATTACACAGGCGCGTCACGCCTTGTGCCGCCCCATGTGGGGCATTAGTGGAGAAGTTCAAAAAGTAGGTTCTAACAGGCAGCAGCAGAAATACACCCATGCGCCGCTCCTTGCGCCGTCCCATGCAGCGCAGTAGTGGAGTTTCCTCAGAGTGACTCGTTTTCTTCATATTTTGACATCTAGACTTGGCTCCCGACCCCCGAACGGGATCCCAGTTTAATCCCTTGTGCTTTTACTCAGACTTCAAAGCTCCAACTTGTTCAATTTAGCTCCCGAATATCTTTTTAACTCGAAATCACTTCCTACAAGGCATAAAACATATAATAAGTGCAATACACTAGCATTTAAGCTCAAACACAAGTAAAATACAGTAATTGGAGTGCAAACTATGACTAAAACACATGATTCTAGCTTACCATCAATGTCAAAACTATCAGCAAGTGAAGGCGAGCACCAAAGGCCTGGTGGGTTGGCGCAGATAATAGAAATTCCAATGTGGAAGTGGGAGATGATCAATATGGATTTTGTGGTAGGTCTGCCTCGTACGTCTCATAAGTTTGTCGCGATTTGGGTGATTATGGATCGACTCATGAAATTAGTATACTTTTTATCTGTTAAGACCACCGACATAGCATAACACTATGCTCAGTTTTCCATCAAGGAGATCGTTAGGTTGCATGGCACTCCAGTATCTATCATCTATGATCGAGGGCCTCAGTTCACCGCTAACTTTTGGCAGAAAGTTCAGCAAAGTTTAGGTACACGGTTGAATCTTAGTACAACTTTCCATCCACAGACCGACGGACAAGCAGAACAGACTATTCAGACACTTGAGGATATGTTACGTGCTTGTATTCTTGACTTCAAGGGTAGCTGGGATGATTATTGTCCATTGATAGAATTTTCTTAGAAGTGATATGCGGACGACAGATCTGTCGTAGACTAGGCCAGGCCAGCCAGTTTTGGGGGATGATTTTGCGGTCCCTTTCGCGGACCGCAGACCTATTCTGTGGTGCATTCTGCAATCGCAGAATGAGTTCGGAGGGTCCATTTTTTGTATTTTATAACCCGATCTAATTTTAATAAAAGACATAAGGGGGTTATTTGGGAGCAAAAATTTGATGTTTTAAGAGAGAGGGGAGGAACTAGAGAGAGAAGGAGGAGTTGCAACATCTTCCACTTCAATTTCTTGCTCTAGCCTTGGAAATTCAACAAGGAAAGCTTGCAAAATCTTCTACTAAAGAGGTAAGGTTCTAGCTCTAGCTCTTAATTTCGAAATTGGGCTGAATATAGGTAGTGGGGGGTATGGTTCTTGAGAATAGGAGTTGGTTAATTGTGCATGAATGTGCCAATAAAGGTGGTAGGGAGATTGTTGAAAACATATGGCGACCTATTGATGTGTGGATTGGTTGTGGAGTGAAGAATCATCACCATAAGACCTTATAAATGAATTTGCACCCCTAGTTTTTGATGAATTTCCTAAATGAGCTGGACCTTTGAGCACCTTCCTAACCATGGCTCAATTTTGTTGTGACTTTATAGATTGAAAGCGCTAGGAGTCTTGAAACGTTGTACTAATCCCAAGGAAAGCTCAAACGAGATATGTGTGTGTAACACCTCGTGCCTTGGCGTTAGGATACGTCGTAGTAATCCATATGAGTTGGAGAGGATTAAGGTCGTATATGAAGTTATAGATGTAAGACCCCGTAAGTTTGGCGAATTTCGAAAAAAATTTATTAAGTCTTGATACAGTACTTTCTTTTAAGTGAAACATTCTTTTTGTAAATGTTGGATAAAATGATTTTCTAAAGTTATTAGTATACTATTTTTTGGATAAGTTTTTAGCTAAATACATGATATGAGAAAGTTTATAATGGGATTTCTTTATTATAAGAATAAAATAATTTTCTCATAAGAAAGTTATCTTTTTACCTTTTTAAGAATAAATAGTATAAAAAAATTAAAATCTTGATATTAAAGTGGAAAAACTAGAATCTATGTATTTTTATCAATAACTTCATCTTTATGAAATATTATTATATGTCTTAATTTTATAAAATACATATGATTTACTATTAATAACTAGGACTTTAAAAATTGGATAATGAAATAAATACTTTTTTATATACATTATGTATTAAAATATAGAGATAAGTATGTGGTAGATATGTTTTAGGCAATATTTGTCATAAATATAGGACTCCCACAGCCAATACATGAGCAGGTGAAAACCAAGCATTAAATGTCCATTTGATTTCATTTTTACAAAAGTTACTTTTAACATTTACATTTCATTTTGTGTGGAGAATGAAACAACAACCTTAAGCAACTCTTTTAGTTAATGATTCATTCTTTTATTTGGGAAATTCATGCCAACACCTTGAGGATAAGTTATTTTGGAATAAGAAAACGTTGATAGCAACCATGGTTCTCACTTTAAGGATAATTCTTTTGAAGGCAATCTAAGTTTCACTCTTCATTTACGACCTTCTATGAGCTCGTATGAGCAATTAAGATATCTTAAGGATAATTCCTCCTTCTTTTGGCATGATCCAGGTAAATTGTTCTACTCTTAGTAGTTAAAGATGTCTACGTTATTCATTCCTGTGAAATATAATCCAAAGCATGTCTAAGTATGTTCTTTAGTCTCTATTAAGGCATAGGAGAAAGATGTTAATGTTCATAATGTAATATTATATGCATCTTCATTTACCATCGAGTTATGGCCGGTTGGGCAGTCATGCATTTACCACCGAACTATGACCGGTTGGGCAGTTACGCATTTCTCACCGGGCTATGGACGGTCAAGCAGTTACCACCGGTTGGGCAGTTATGCATTTAATATCGGACTTACGGCCGATCGGGAAGTTATCACCAGTTGGGTAGTTATGCATTTACCACCGAGCTACGGCCGGTGAAAAAGTTACCACTGATCAGTTGGGCACTCATGTTACGATATGGATAATAGTTCCAAAGAGATTCATTAAATATATAAGTATAATTAGTATGCATATAATGGCCCTCAGTGGGACTTTAGTGGTTCAGGTTGATTCTTATATTTCTCTCATTGATGTTCGCTTATTGTTATGTCTTAGTTCTACCTTACATACTCGATACACTATTTCTATTGACGTCCTTTTTGTTGTGGACGCTGCATTCATGCTTGCAGGTATAGGTAATCAATTTGACGAGACCTCATAGTAGACAAGGTTAGAATTCAGCGAAGGATAAGTAAGACTCCATTTCATTCGGAGTGCATCCGAGTATATAAATGTTACAACCCATGTTTTCGTACGTACGAGTCGTCATAAGTCAATTGATGTAAGCTC
>AWOL01S0401118.1:9467-28614 GCA_000715115.1 Nicotiana otophora
TGGTGGTGGCGGCGGCGGCGGCGGTGGTGGTGGAGGAGGCGGTGAAAACGGCGGGGGTGGTTTTGGTGGCGGAGCTGGTGAAGGACATGGAAATGTGGCGTTTGATCCTACTATTGAAGATTGAGTTACATAGCTTTTGGTGATCACCATTTTCACCGGATTTTGCTCAAATAAAATATGTTTATAATAAAGAAATAAAAGGCAAACCATATTCTTTAGTAAACTTTTCTTTTTTCACTAAATGTTGTTATTGTTATTCCTAATTTTGTCGATTTTGTTTAAGAATTGTTTTTGAAAATTATGTTATTGATATAAGTCAATTACTCCACCTTTTATTAGGCAGAGTAGTACCTACAATATTCTCAAATCAATGATATTTAGAAATCTTAAAAAGGCGACTCTATCAAACCACCGATATTATAAAAACTAAGTGATCCTTAAGCAGCTTTTAAATGGCTTCATACTAGTTTATGTTCCAAGCTAATAAGCTTATATTCAGAATAATTTGATAAACTAAAGCTACTCAATGATGTGAAATTTCTACTATTTTGATAATAATCAATCTAAAACTACTATAGTTAAGAACGTAATTCAAGAACAAGAAAACATGAAAAATTAGGAAAATACGTCATACGCTACACATAATTCTTTCTTGGTTCCAAATATTAAAAACACTTACATATTTCAGGATACTATCTTACTTCCTTTCGTTTACGCACAATTACGAAAAATAAAATAAACTTTTACTTTATTCAAATTAAAGTGGATAAAAAAGTGACAATAAAATCAACCATTTGAATAATTTAGATAGTAGTACTACTATTTTTAGCGGGTTTCAAAACCTTTTTATTTTTCCATTTATTTTTAAAAAAGGTGAATTAATCTTTACATAATACCGATTAAGTGAGCGTTTAGACATAAGAATTGTAAAATTTCGGAACAAAGTGAAATTTTTTTCCAGCGAAAATTATATTTGAAAATTAGAGTTGTGTTAAGATATGAATATAATTTTGGGTTGTTTTTGAATTTTTGTGAGTGAACTAAAATAAAAAAAATAATATTTTGAAAATTTTAAAATTTTAAAATAATTACGAAATTTATCTTCAACTAAAATAAAAAATTTTATGATTTAAAAAAAAGTGAAAAATATTTCGGGAAAAAGGAATATGTTTTTATGGTCAAATCTTTACGAAATACAGATTAAAAGAGTCATTGAAGTGGGGAAAAAAAGAGGCCACTCTAACCGCTGGCCCATTTTAAAAATTTGTGCAAGTCTCTTTTTCAGATTCTCCTTTCAAGTTTCAAATCTCCTACTGAAGTAGTAGGTGTAGGACTATACTTAGCTTTCGCCATTAGAAGAAACTCGCAAAAGCACGAATACGCTCTCTCTCTCCTCCTATAAACCCTTAAAAAACCCTACTCTCACTCTTTAAATCAAAATGTTCTCTCCAGGAACTAAGAGATCAAATTTCACCGCTCGCAAGAGTAAACCTACTACTGTTACTGACTCACCGGTGACGCCGCTGACGGAGAATAGAAGGACTGTTGAAAATGACAATTCTATCCCTAATCGCCCTACCACTGGTACTCCTGCTCCCTGGGCTTCCCGTCTTTCTGTTCTCGCCAGGTAATACACACACACACTCACTCATATTGTGTACTATATGTATAAAAAAGTGAATTACTGTTGATGTTCATTTTACTATTCTTAATTCCTAGTTTAGGCATATTGTAGACCGTGAAATTGCTTTTTAATAATCCGGTTGTTACTATTGATTGCATATGCTATTGTTGAGCACTTCGACTATTCTATTGGATACCTGCTACCTCCCAGCACCATAAGGCTTAGGCGGATAAGAAGAAGTTACCTAGTTTTTTTCTTTCTTTTGCTGCCAGATTGCATATGCGACTATAATTAGCTAAATGATTCTTTGTTTTCATTTTATCAGTTTTGTTTTTTTTCTTCATTTATTTAATTATTTTTGTGGTTGTTTTCAGATAGTGAAAATCTTCTAAGTTGTTGAATTTGCTGTGTTTTACAGACTAACACTTGGATTCCCTATGTACTCTCCGTGAAGTAAAATGGAGTAGCTCTACCTTCGCTAACTAGTTCATTTTACTAACCCGCTTAAAATATTAGTGTCAAATGCTGCCTATTTTATTTGTACTTTTCATTAGTTGATTGTTCATAGGGAATATAAGTTGTAGAAGTATATTTGAATGGAAACTGATTAAGATGGTGTTTGATTGTTAATTGTCATAGAATTCCGCCTGCGAAGAAGAGTGATAAAGGCGAAGAAACCGATCCAATTCAGCCTGTCTATGTTGGAGAATTCCCACAAGTCCTACGTGATGAACATGCGGTTTTTCTTCAGAAACATGCTCCTGGTTAGTGAATGAGCTGATACTTTTATCTTGTATGCTTAAACCTTTCGTCAGTACTGTTATAGGAAAATAGTTATCTTAGTTGTGTCCCCTTTTTCCATAATTAAGATAGAGTTATAGGTTCCAATATTTCAGTGCTTTGAGTACCTGCTATACAATGAAGTGTTATTTTGTCGAGTGATTGATTTTGAGATTGCACGTGTCTTTTTGTTAAGGTAATGCATCCATCTCTGGTGGAATGGATAAGGAAACTTCCTTGGCGTGGATTATATGTGGAAACAAACTCTTTATCTGGAGTTACTTATCGCCAGCAGCTTCTAGGAACTGTGTTGTTCTTGATCTTCCTTCTACAATGTCCGGAAATGAAGATATTGGAAAATCTTCTAATGATTGGTTAGTTTGTCTCATCAATTGGGATAAGAGTACCAATAAAGTTGTTCCACAGTGCACTTCTGCCGGTATTATTGCATGTCATCGGAAAACTCGTAATCTCATATACTGGCCAGATATCTACTCTACAGCTCGGAATGAACCAGTAGTTAGTTTCCCTGAGGAGTCTGAGATAAGTTTTTCTACTTCTGATGTGAAGGGCACCCCGACCAAGTCACATCAGCAGAATAAACCTGGGAGCAGTGTATCTCGTTCAAATTCTCTCAACTGTCTGATTGCTTGTGCTGCCCCTGAGACCCAACACAGTCATGCCTCTGTTGCTCTTGCTTGTAGTTCTAATGGCGAGCTTTGGCAATTTATCTGCAGCCCCAGTGGAATTCAGCGCAGAAAGATTTGTCAGGACATGTTAAGTAAGAGCTCTCAAGGAAGTGATGGCGGGCAATTCTTTGGAGGCAGGGGCTACCCTAGGTCACTGGTTTGGCAGTCTCTGTCCCAGTCCGACCGGCAGTTTCTTTTATTGACAGATCATGAAATACAATGTTTCTCTATTAAACTTTCTGCCTCTTTCAATGTTTCTAAGATCTGGACTCATGAAATTGTTGGCACTGATGGTGATCTGGGTATCCAGAAGGATTTGGCTGGGCAGAAGCGAATCTGGCCTCTAGATTTGCAGATTGATAATGATGGCAAGGTTATTACTATTCTCATTGCGATCTTTTGCAAGGACCGGGTCACCAGTTCAAGCTACACTGAGTATTCACTTCTAACCATGCAATATAAATCTGGGGTGAATGTCTCTTCCGAATGTGTGCAACCACATGAAAGGATTTTAGAGAAAAAAGCTCCTATCCAAGTGATAATTCCTAAAGCTAGAGTTGAGGATGAAGAGTTTTTATTCTCTATGAGATTGAAGGTTGGGGGTAAGCCAGCTGGTTCAGTGATCATTCTTTCTGGTGATGGCACTGCAACTGTCTCACATTACTGGAGAAACTCTACCCGGCTTTATCAATTTGATCTACCATATGATGCTGGAAGAGTTCTTGATGCTTCAGTTTTCCCTTCTTCAGATGATGGCGAGGATGGAGCTTGGGCTGTACTAACTGAAAAGGCTGGAGTTTGGGCTATTCCTGAGAGGGCGGTTTTAATTGGTGGAGTTGAACCACCGGAGAGAAGTTTGTCACGTAAAGGAAGCTCTAATGAGAGGTCATCGCTGGAAGAGAGGAAAAACCTATCTTTTGTGGGTAATGTTGCTCCAAGAAGGGCGACTTCAGAAGCATGGGATACTGGAGATAGACAAAGGCCTGGTCTTACTGGAATTGCACGTCGAAATGCTCAAGATGAAGAATCTGAAGCTTTGCTAAATCAGCTTTTCCATGATTTTCTTTTATCTGGGCATGCGGATGGTGCTTTCGATAAGTTGAAGACCTCAGGGGCATTTGAAAGAGAGGGGGAAACAAATGTATTTGCGAGGACAAGCAAATCAATTGTGGATACCCTTGCAAAACATTGGACAACCACCAGGGGTGCTGAGATTGTGGCTTCGTCTGTCGTGTCCTCGCAACTTCTGGAGAAGCAGCAGAAGCATAAACGATTCCTTCAGTTCCTTGCTTTATCCAAGTGCCATGAAGAACTATGTTTTAGACAGAGTATGACCTCTTCGCAGTATTATGTTTTGCTTCTTCCTTTTAGGCCTCCCAATGTGGTTGAACAATGTGTGTTTGGTATGGCGGAAGTCATTGTCCCCGGAAAATAATTTCTTCTAAAACGCATTCCGGCCATTTGGTTGGTGAGTGGAAAATATTTTTCAGAAAAAATAGATATTAAAAGGTAATAATACTATTATCAGTGTGTTCTAATGAAATTTTGCATACTAATGATTAATAATGTCTAAGTGTAAGTTGGACAAGTATTTTGAAATTTAAAGTTATATGGAAAATGACTTCTGTCTATAAGTGATGGAAGTCATTTCCACGTTTTGATGGAAAATATTTTCCTTGGATGGTAACCAAGCACCGGAAAATGACTTCCGCATGGAAAACATTTTCTTGAAAAATGACTTGCGCCATACCAAACGCACCCAAAGTTTGGCATGATTTATTGCATGTAGAATTAGCTAGAAAGGGATTCTAGTTTTAACACTTTGTATGCTTTCATTTGGTTGGTATGGCTGAGTTTCTTATCAAGGAAAGCCCATTCCAACCATGCCTTGGCAAGGCCTTCCCAGAATTAGTAAAAAGGCCCTTCTCATAATTGTACTCGTATAGCTTGGAGATTCAAGCAGACAGAACTCCTCTGTTATGGAGTCAAATGCATTGCAACTGCAAAATATAAGCTTGTTTGACATTATTGTAATCTAGTTAATAGATATGGTTTCAGTAAAATGTGTGCCAATGGATAGTTCCATTTAAATTTGGTGATAGTGACTGGAAAAACAGAATGCTTTATATTACAAATGAGAACTTTTATGCATATAAATATGGATATGTGTCATTTGGTTTTGTAGACAAGGGTTTAGTCATAAGCAATGCCTTTTGCTACACTGAAAGCAGTTTTACAGCATGAAATTGCACTTTTGTTCTGGGAACTGAACAAGGGAATAGGAGGGAAGCTTCTTAGTAATTTCATTAGAATCTCGTTCTCCGCACTGCGCAGTACATGGTACGCGAGTAAGCAGATTGGACCCATAGGTTAAATGTTATTGGTGTCTTCCTTTAGAACTAAATTTGAATGAAATGATAATGGAGGTGAATATAAATTTTTGAGAAAGGAGAAAGATGTTTGACTGGAAAATTCATGAGCCAGTCTCGAATTACCGTACATCCTTGTAAGTTATGGCTTGCATTAGCTGGTTTTCTGCGAAAGTAGGTTTGAAGGCCTGAATTGTTCAAATTGATGCTGACAATTGGCAATCTTTACTGGCAGTTAAAGCATTGAACTTGCCAGTAAGCAGCGGTCTTGATACTCTTTTAGTAGTCCTTGTCACTCATCTTTTCATGCCATCACTGGATCCGGTTCTCCTGCTATTACTACTCGTGAATGGCTGGTCAAATGTTTTTAATATATGAAACTAACAAGTGGAAAGTTGGTTTTTTGTTTCTTGTTTGATGGCTCTAGGAGATCACAGATTCTGAAAAAGCCAGTCAGACTATCTAGCTTCCAGTTGTCCTTGAATGATCTAAGTTAGATGATCAATTGCAGTCTTTTTTGCTGCTATTAGTAAGTAGGTATTCCAAGGATGCCATTCGCTAGTCTTAAGTCAGGTCACTCCAAGTTCCAACAGCATAAGTTAATGACTGCAAAAGCATATTGTCCACTTGCTTCTATGTGCCCCTTATATGCTAATGGATCTTGTTCTCCTAGAAACCATCAGTCCTAAGAGTTTTAAATTCTGTGCCAGGGCATGCTTTGCAAATTATCATGGAACATGGTGAAAAGCTTGCCGGCCTGATTCAATTGAGGGAGCTGCAGAACATGCTCAATCAGAACCGTGCCTCAGGAGCTGGCTCTTATTCAACTACTGAGATGTCAATGTCGGGTTCCCTGTGGGATGTCATCCAATTAGTTGGTGAAAGAGCTCGCCGAAGAACAGTTCTTTTGATGGATAGGGATAATGCTGAAGTTTTCTACAGTAAGGTCTCAGATCTTGAAGAATTTTTCTATTGCTTAGAGAGAGACCTAGATTACATTATCAGCGAAAAGATGACAGTTGCTGTTCTCTTCCAAAGAACATGTGAACTCTCCAGTGCCTGTGTGACTTTGCTTCGCACAGCCATGACTTACAGAAATGAAAATGACCTTTGGTATCCTCCGTCTGAGGGCTTGACACCATGGACTTGTCAAGAAAAGGTGCGGAATGGGCTCTGGAGCCTTGCACATTTTATGCTTCAACTGGTGAAGGAAAATAATTCCCTGGATGATACCAAAATATTAGATTTTCATTCACACCTTGAAGTGCTATCTGATATATTATTGGAAGCATATTCTGGTGCTGTCAGTGCAAAAGTTGAGCGTGGCGAAGGACACAAAAGTCTGTTAGATGAGTATTGTAATAGAAGAGATGCACTCTTGGACTGCCTTTACCAGCAAGTGAAAGACGTTGTTGAAGGCAAACTGCAGGTAGATCTCTCTTTACCTCTTATTCAATTCTTGTCGAAGGTTTGATTATGTACAAGAAGATATCCCCACCCAAAAAAAAAGCTTCTTTTTCTCCCCTGTACTTGTCTGTTAGTATTCATACATGTAATAAAGAGTTACCTAAGGATAAGAAATTCTTGAAAAGGAATATAGCATGATGTCTTATCCCAGTCATTGTTTTTGCTCAAACATATTCATCCATGCAGCATTTGGGCGAAGGAGCTGAGGAGCAAAAGTCGGAGATTTTTGGAAAGCTTTCCTCAGGCTTGTTGACTATTGCAAAAAGACACGAAGGTTACAAAACTCTATGGAGTATATGCTGCGATCTCAACAATACTGAACTTCTTAAAAATCTTATGGTAAATGTTTATGTGTTCTGCGTGTGTTTTGCTTCTTTAGATGTCTGCCTACTTCTGTGTAATAAGCCTTTTCCTGTGCAGCATGACAGCATGGGACCTAAACGAGGCTTTAGTTACTTCGTGTTTCAACAACTATATGACAACAAACAGTTCTCTAAGCTAATGAGACTTGGGGAGGAGTTTCAGGAAGAACTAGCAATATTTTTAAAACAGCATCAGGATCTCCTTTGGCTTCACAAGATATTTCTTCGTCAATTTTCTGAAGCTTCTGAAACTCTACATGTTTTGTCTCTTTCACCGGATGATAGCTCCGCTATGGATGATGGAACCTATTCATTTGACCCCACCGTAGAAACAAGTTTGGTGGAAAGAAAGCGGTTTCTGAATCTCTCGAAGATAGCAGCATTGGCAGGTATTCTTTCCTTTGACTATGTAATTGTGAGCACAAAAGTTAGCTAAGATTGGATCCAAGCGATGCAAGGCCAATATCTTTTGAGGTTGGTGCTTTTTCCAAATGAATGTGGGAGGACAAGAATTGAAAACAAACATCATCGTGTTTTATCCCCAATACATTGACATCTTTATGAAAGTTTGATTCTTTAAAATAATTTGTAAGGAAAGTAGTAGTGGAATGACTTGGACTGCGGAATAAAGCGGAAAGGTTATAACGGATTCATTTCATAATTTTGTTTGAGATTGAGGTGTAGTGTTTGTTCGAGACTCAGAAATAATCTCTAAAGCTTTTGAAGTTTACACAACTCATCTTAAGCTTTCTCAATAAAGAACAGCACCGCTATTCAGCAGGTGGAGAGCTGGTTTCAGGAACTACCTTGACTCAGGAAGTTCATTTTCTTCCTTTTGCATTATCTACATCTGTCTGTGATTAATGTTCTCTTTCCTGAGGGAGGAATATATGGACTGCCATAAGCTATGGTATTGAAAAATAAAGAAATTGAGAAAATTCTATGAAGTTTGCTAATTCCATTTGAAAACCAAATAGTAAAATTCCAGACTGGTTATTATTATTTGACCTTGTTGACATTCTTCATCTTCTTCATTTTCCATGTCGGTTGGACTTTTAACCTTTAGAATTCAACAAATTTCATGTTTCCAGTTTATTATTTTTGTATTGCTTCTATACTATTTACTGATGACAACTTACATTTACTTCATCTCTTGGCAGGAAGAAGTGCTAATTTTGAAACAAAGGTGAAGCGCATAGAGGCTGATTTGAAGATTCTGAACTTGCAGGTATCAGTTTAATTTTTTTTGCTTATTTGGTTATTGGAGCTGAGGATTTCTGTCATCTCAGTAGAAATTGCTCTTTTGTGAACATAACTTGTCGCACAATGATAACATTACAGGTTATTAGGAAAATAGTGATAATACTATCAGTGGCTACTCAAATTCTATCTTAATATGGTCGAGAAAATAACCAAAATGGTCCTTAATGTATAAGGGATGGATTATTTTGGTCCTTACTGTATACCACTTAACAGATATGGTCCTCCATGTATACAAAAAGTTGACACATGTAGTCTCCAACCCTAAAACTAACAGTACACCTCAAATTTCCAGTTAAATTTAACCACAAATGTCATGTGCATCTCATGTGAGGTACCATAAACACAACCAGAACATAAAAGAAAGCTTCGGCCTGCTCATCTGAGTCGGCGACACCGATGTATGCTTCAGGCAACAAACCTTTTGCCGGAGAAAGAGATTCAGCGAGGATGTCGGGGAGTATGTTGAGATCTGATAGGATTTAAAGACTCTGTTAACACGACTCTGTTATCGAATTGACTCTGTTTCCATATCCTTCCTCATGTCCAGAATTTTTAATCCATCTTAGGAAGTTGCAATGAGCTCAATTTGTCAACACTGAGTCTATAATTTCCTTCATCAGTGATTGATTCGTATTTAACTATGTAAATCTTCAATCACTCTTTTGCATAGCCAGAAGAAATCGTGCACTCTGCTTTGAGTTCAAGAAGTGAAGAGATAGAAGAGACTTTGTAAATTAACAGCATATCCCAAGTGGTTCATACAAGGTACTCCCTCTTCAAAAGCCTACTCAGTACCCTCGTAGAACTGTAGAAGAGCATATGGAATTTTTCCTAAAATTGATGCGTTTCATAATTTCAGTAATGGCCATGGCCACTTTGCACCTAGTTAGATTATTATGAAACGAACCACCTTAAGCATCTTAGTGGAATGAACTAACTCACCAACAACTCTTGCAGAATCCTTTGAGATCCTAATAGACATTAGATAATTCTTCCAAGTTGGTATATTGATCGCATCTTGAGCTTCTGCCTTTGATCTTCCAGCAACAACCGGACAAATCAACTTTCTCCAATTGTTCCTTTAGGGATACCAATAGAGTGAGGGCCTGCAACAATGTGTCCAGATCGAGTAGGAAGGTTTGCTCCAACGTTGTGTTTATGGCACCTCACGTGAGATGCACATGACATTTGTGGTTAAATTTAACTGGAAATTTGAGGTGAGGTGTACTGTTAGTTTTAGGGTTAGAGACTACATGTGTCAACTTTTTGTATACATGGAGGACCATATCTGTTAAGTGGTATACAGTAAGGACCAAAATAATCCATCCCTTATACATTAAGGACCATTTTGGTCATTTTCTCTAATACGGTCCATCTACCTCTTAATATGGATATGGAATTATGTTGTATGGTCTACTGTTGTCTGCCATGATTTAGTTGCAGGCCCGTAGTAATAATCTTTTGCCATGTACTCATGTCAGACTTGGTATTGTAGCTGCCTACGTATTAATCCACAAGATTAAACAAAAGATAAGAGTTGGTGTGGACTTTAGTTGTAACAAATACTTCCAAAATTCTAAACGTGAGGCAAGATAAGTAGGCATGTGGAACATAATCCCCGTAGTTATGGAAGTAGAGGAAGAAGACCGCAGGCTAATGTTTGGTAATAAAGTGAAAATAAAAGACTCTTTTTTGAAATATTTATGGAATTAATTAAGGTAAAAGTCTGGACAGAGTGCTGAATCTATGTATTGGCCGACTTCAGAAGTACCACACCTTGTGAAACTAGAAGCAGCCAGAGACAGCTTTTCTAGAAGAGAGATATGAATAACTAATAGGATATTAGATAGAGAGGTTTCTTTTTATTCAGTGCCCCAACCTAGCAAATGTAACCGGTCAGTGCCCGCTTTCCCATTTTGTCATTGTTTTCTAGTTTTTTTCGTTTAATGGTCCAGTTGGCCCTTGTGGCAAGGGATCTTTGATAGATGAATATCCTCTCTCTCTCTCTTTGCTCTTATTGTCAATTTTACTTCTCTTGCAGGAAGAAATAATGAAACTTCTTCCGGATGATGAAAGGCAAAATGTTCGCCAGCGACTTCTTCCCCCTGTGGACCTTATTGAATTGTGCCTTAAAATTCAGAATAGGGAGCTTTCTTTGAGAGTTTTTGATGTTTTTGCTTGGACCAGATCCTCTTTTATCAAGTCTAATGCAAGCCTCTTGGAGGACTGCTGGAGAAATGCCTCCAATCAGGACGACTGGGAGAGACTGTATCTAGCATCTGTAGATGAGGGGTGGAGTGATGAGGAGACTTTGAGCATTCTAAAAGACACCATTCTTTTCCAGGCTTCCAATAGGTGCTATGGCCCCAAAGCGGAAACTTTTGAGGGCAATTTCCAGGAAGTATTGCCGTTGAGGCTAGAAAATTCTGACCACGTGAATTTAAAGAACATGGGATCCTCTGTGGAGAATATCCTGATGCAGCACAAGGATTACCCTGATGCTGGAAAGTTGATGCTCACAGCAGTTATGCTTGGAAGTGTTCACTCCGATACTATTAGTATAATGGAAGAGGAGGGACCTACCCCAATGGAGTGATTGTTCTAGTAATCTGAATGAATGTGGGAAATATTTGATCTAACCTGCATAACTGTAGTGTTCTTCTGCTCGTGAGCTGCAGCTTTAGCACCAATTGATGAAATTGTATATGGCGGTCATGTTTCCTAATCAGTGCCAACTGTTAGATCTATGTAGGGTGAGTGCTTAGCAGTAGAATGCTTTATGAGTAGTGTCTGGACATTTGGGTGCTTTTAAGGGTTCTTAGCAGGAGAGATTTTGCCTTGTAAATTTAGTTAAAACGTGCTTGAGAATTAAAACTTTTTTAGTCGGGCATATGAGTGTAGAGAGTTCTTATTGAGAGTCTCTCCAAAGAAGAAAACAAAGCAGTACATCTTCTATAGATTGAATCTTGTTTGTACGTTATTTCATTGTTGCAGAAAAAGAGTGCATTTCTTGTTTGTCCATTGAGTACAGCAGAAGATTTAACTTGACGTGATTCATGCTTTACACTTGATAGGAGGCGTAATTGGCTTCTTAGTTAATTAGTGAAAAGGACCCTCATATTTTTTGTTTCCAAAAAATGGACCCTCATTTAACTTTTTTATTCAAAATGAGACTTCATCAATTAATTTGTTGAGATATAAAAGGGCTATTCATATATTCAAATCATCTTAAAGGCCAGATAGAAAATATATTTATTCATTCTAGTTTATGTGAACTTATTTCTTTTTTAGTCTGTTTAAAAAAGAATGGTGTCTTTTAAATTTGAAAACAATTTACTTCAGCTTCCCTAAATGAAAAGTTTTTATAGTCACATAAATGTTAAGGCAGGGTTAAAGACACAAGTTTCAAAAGTTTTAAAGCCACGCAAACGACTTATCTACTTTGCTATTTCCTACACATCTATCGTTACTTTTCTCTGATTGTGATTTCCCTGCATTGGGGTAATCCAATACGTGGTTCCGCACGTTTTACCAATTGTCTGTTTATTTTCAATACTGATCGTGAGATCGATGCAGCTTCATTGAATGAACTAGTGCCTATACCTTTCTAGGCTCCTGGATTCTCTGCCTCAACTCGACACCTACTTTAGAATCATTCCTTTTTAAGTACATAAAGATACCGAAAATAGTACGGGCTAGCCAGTTTTTGGACTGATAATTAAAAAATAGTCAATGTTTGCAAAGTCATTGAAAAATAGTCACTATTTTGCTGCAACACGAAAAATTTCAGCATAATATATTGGAGAATGGTACACCTGTGTATGAACTTGCAGCATATTATGCTGGAGCTCCAACACACAGAAAGTTCCAGCATAATATATTGGAGATTGGAGCACCTGTGTATGAATTTCCAGCATATTATGCTGAACCAGTATATTATACTGGAACTCCAGTATATTGTGCTGGAATTCCAGTATATTATGTTGAAATATTTTCCGAATTTTGAACAGTGTTTTCTTTTAGATTTATGTTTACATGAAACGTGGCTAAATTTCAATTACTTTTGAAATTGTGATTATTTTTCAATTACCACTTGTAGATCCGACTATTTTTGAATTTCAATATTTAAGATGGTGAAAAAAAAGTAGACATATTAAGATAATGTTTTATAAGGAAGTTACACCGTATACTCCCTTTAAAGAACCCTTAACACACTATACTTCAATTATAAAATTACATGTAGTACACATCAATTAATTACCCCACATACCTATTTAGTTTAAGGACAATAACTACCTAATAAATATGTCCCCTAAATTAAAGGAAGCTATATACACAAAGCAAGTCTACTCAAAATCTTATTCCATCCATTTCAAACTTACCAAAATTAAAGAATAAAAAAAGATTATTCATTAAACATTTTTTTACTACGGGAACCTTTGTCGTTATAGAAGTTTATCCTCCTCTATACAATAAAAAAATACAATAAATTAATCATTGTATACTATTAAAGAATGTTAATATTTCAAGTAAAATAATATATACACAATAAATATAAATAAAAGTGTTTGATTTGAATATTGTATTTCAAACTAGAATATTATGGTATGTTTGGTTTGAATACTATATTCCAAATTAGAATATTATGGTATATTTGATTTGAATACTATATTCCCAATTAGAATATTTCGATATGTTTGATTTTGAAAATTGTATTCTTTATTAGAATATTATAGTGTGTTGGTTTGAATACTATATTCTTCGTTAATCAATTGTAATTTGGTATGTTTGGTTTGGATACTGTATCACACACTAAAATATTTTGGTATGTTTGGTTTGATTATTGTATTCCAAATTAGAATAGTGTGTCATGTTTGATTTGAATATTGTGGTGTATTGGTTTGAATAGTATATTCTAATATTTATTTAGTTTAGATATTGTATCCCAAATTAAAATATTTTTACCTTATTTTAACTTTTCTTTTGTTTACATAGATGTAAGAAAAAAACAAAAAAAATAAAACATTTCATCTAACAAATAAATGGTAACCAGGTATTGTTTTGTACAAAACAAATGCTCCGTTTTCATATTCTTTCTCCTTCTGCACCCACATGCCATAGGAAAGAACAGAGAGGGTTGTTTATTTGGAACAAGAAATCATTGGGGTTCAAATGTTTAGGTGAAAATGTATAATCCCAATTTCTTGGGATGATGGAGTGTTTTAAGGGGTTTATTAAGTTGGAGTGAGAGATAATCTAATTCCTTAAAATGTGAGATTTGTTTAATGGCATATAATGATATTAAAAATATAAAAATTAAATAAAATTTTATAAAGTAGGTATAGAATATAAAATAAATATTTTAAATGTATATGAAGTTAGCGGGTGTTTTCAATAGATATACCGCATACATTTCTCGTCTTTTAAAGCAATTTAGACCCGAATTTAGCCCAGCCCAAATACTGTAGGTAGGCATGAGACAAAGACTATGGCCCACCATAGAAACACATTCAGTGACTGGCTGCCAGCATATCTGAAGCTGAAGAAAATCTCACCCAACAGATGCTCGCAAAGCCACGTGGCAGAACAGAGGCCTCTATCTGGTTTTGGAAGAATCACAAAGGAAATCCCAAAACAAAGTACGAACCAATCAGCAGCTGCTGAGGTGTCATCTTGTAATCTTGAAAATCCATTAATTTTGCATATATAGCCCCCACCTTACCTCTTCCCTTCATATCAAACTCAACAGAAAAAGAAAAAAAGAAGCCACTTTAGCTCACCAATTAAAAAAATGGCCACTTCTGCAATTCAACAATCTGCATTTGTTGGCCAGACAGTGGCTAAATCACAAAATGAGCTAGTTAGGAAAATTGGCAGCTTTGGCGGGGGCCGTGCTACCATGAGACGTACCGTTAAAAGTGCTCCTCAAAGCATCTGGTATTTTTTTGAAATTTTTATTTATAGTCAAATATTTCTATAACAGTCTCATTTATATGAAGTGTTGTTACTCATTTATTATAACATAACATAAAAATCGATTCCGAGTAAAACTTGACTTTTATATGGAATCACTGTTATAGACCGCCAGATTGTAATACCTTTTCCTATCTTCATATAAATTCACTATGTGTTCATCTTATAATTTTAACTTTATTACTTGATTAAATAGGTATGGAGAAGACCGCCCAAAATATTTGGGCCCATTCTCTGAGCAAACTCCATCATACCTCACTGGTGAGTTCCCAGGTGACTATGGTTGGGACACTGCTGGACTCTCAGCTGACCCAGAGACATTCGCCAGAAACCGTGAACTTGAGGTGATCCATTGCCGTTGGGCCATGCTTGGTGCTTTGGGTTGTGTCTTTCCCGAAATCCTTTCAAAAAATGGTGTTAAATTCGGTGAAGCTGTTTGGTTCAAGGCTGGAGCCCAAATCTTCTCGGAAGGTGGACTTGACTACCTCGGCAACCCAAACCTTGTCCATGCCCAAAGCATCCTCGCTATTTGGGCTTGCCAAGTTGTCCTAATGGGTTTGATTGAAGGATATAGGGTTGGTGGGGGCCCACTTGGTGAAGGTCTTGACAAGATTTACCCAGGAGGTGCCTTTGACCCACTTGGCCTTGCTGATGATCCCGAGGCTTTTGCTGAGCTAAAGGTTAAGGAAATCAAGAACGGTCGATTGGCTATGTTTTCAATGTTCGGATTCTTTGTTCAGGCTATTGTTACTGGAAAAGGCCCAATTGAGAACCTCTTTGACCATATTAATGACCCAGTGGCAAATAATGCTTGGGCTTTTGCCACTAACTTTGTACCCGGAAAGTGAAATGTTTAGTGTGTATGATCTGTAAAAATATGGGCTAATGAAGTTTTCTGTTTGTAAAAGATTGGGCTGTTCCTTTGATGTACTACTATTTAACTTGCTGATGTTTATGCAGAAAAAAATAGTGAACATTTTAGTGTTCTTTTATCATTTTGTTATCAGGTCATTAAATTCCAATTTGTGAAACTAAAGTTCTGATTATAACTTTGTGGTTACTGATCTGCCCACATAATGATTCAATTTAAACGAAAAACAATTATATAGTTTGCTAAAATAACTAATGTACAATCATGCTTTTCTTTTCTTTTCCCTGGTACCAACAATAATCCTTTTTCCATATTGATAAACGAATAATAAAAGGGCAGCTCGGTGCACTAAGCGATTCGGGGAAGGGTCATACCACAAGGGTCTATTGTACATAACCTTACACTGTATTTTTGCAAGAGGCTATTTTCACGACTCAAACCCGTGAGTCCAGAGGCGGATTCAATTTTTGAAGGTTGCGGGTGCACTTTTGGATTCAACCAAAATCTACTTTGTTTATAGGGTTCCCACTACTAATATATCACTATTTTCTAAAGACATATATACATGAAACTTTTGCTTTACGGGTGCTGGTGACCCCTCTCGGTAAAGTGTAGGTCCGCGTCTGCCCGTGACAGACCACAAAGGTCTATTGTATGTAGTCTTACGCTGCATTTTTGTAAGAGATTGTTTCCACGGTTCGAACCCGTGACCTCCTTATCATATGACAACAACTTTACCGGTTACGACTAGTCTCCTTGTGATAAACGAATAATATTAAAGATAAAATGGATCAATGTCATTTTAAGCTACATGGACAGTACCAGTGGCAGAATAAGCTTGTTTCATAAACCTTAAAGTATCCATATTCATGCCAAGGTCAAATATCAACCTGGATACGGAAGAGATTTCGGAAAATTTGGTCTTATAGCTCATTATAAATGTTATTTATAGGTAATTCTGTTTAATAAAGTTGATTAGTAAGTAATAACAAATTAAATTACAGTGCATATAACTTAAATTTGTCGGAAAATTATACATTTGGACAAAACAGAGCATAGTAATCAACGAAAATTAGCTAGAACTGAACAGTAAGGAAATTGTCTAAAGTTGAAACCGAACAGAGCATAATAGAACACTTAATAATAATCTTTGAAGTTGAAGGGCTACCTGCTATTTATAAGTCGCATTACGTAAATGCGATTTATAGGTCGCAATACTAGAATGCGATTTATAAGTCGCATTTGTAAGATGCGACTTATTGATGTTAAAGTATTTAATCTAAATATGTGGGCATGTGCCAGGTACTTGCACCAAATTTATATTTTTTACATTAATGATTAATATTAAGGTGATAATAATATCAACTAATTATGATTAAGTAATTAAAATATGTGTATATGTCTTGCATTGGTTGCGCATTTGATGAATAAGAGGTCTTAGGTTTAACCTCTAAAAATGAAAAATAATTCTTATAGAAAATGTTTAAGCATATGAAATTCGAATTAATCAAGTTATTAAGTGTCGGATAGTAAGTGATTAAATAAACAAAACATAGACATATGAAAGTATGAATTTGAGAACATAAAAACTCATGTCTTAACATCCAATATAATTGGTAACGTATAAATTAGTTTTTTTTCAGTATAATTAGGTAATTAAATAAATTTCTTTTATCATTATTGATCAAAGTTCAGTTCATTTGATCGTTTTATCTTGAAAAACTTGAATTTTTCTTATAAAAAGTTTTATACTTTGTATCTTTAACCAGATTTTTATTCATTTTACTCATTCTCCATTTCTCCTTTTGAAATAACTTGCGGTAATATAAAATAAAAATTGACAAATATGTTATATGATAAAATTGTAAACTTGAACAAAAATATAACTCAACTTTTACTTTTACTATAAATATAAGTAAGAAAAATGAAAAATTTGACCATGTCCTACCGTAGAGATTTAACTCAAGTATATGTTGTAAAATATTGTAAAGTTGGTGGCTAAAAATATAATCTGCAGGATTAGAACTTTAGGTTATGTGCTTCTATTGCTCTTAAAAAAAAAAGGGGGGGGGGGGGGGAGTATACAAATACCCTTTCCTATTAATACTTGTTTACCCGAAAAACAATACATTTGAATTTGTTCGTGGTTTCTAAACAAGTGAATTAATTTGATCCAAAAAGTAATGAAATAACTGATAAAATATAAAATACTTATCCTCGGAATGTGGATGGAACGACAGAGCTAATGAGTCCAGGAATAGGATTTTCGGGCACAACAATGATAAGATCAAAAGCGAGAGAATAAAATTGTATTAAAATGCTGTATAGAATGTAGTGTCAGTTAGCCAGAAAATTTGTCTCTCCTACAATAATAACTGAGCTCTCTATTTATCGCTAAGTCTACGGAAGGAAGTCCTAGGATTATGCCCTTATTTAATGTCAATTATGAGGGCCATTGATGAAGATGTAACGTTAGACATAATGCCAAATTTCTTGTAACGGGCCATCATTCTTAATGCAACGAAATATTCTGTATTAAATGTTACCAGACGTAAAATATTTAATACTCCTTTTATGATAATTATCCCTTCCGGTGACAAGCGGAATAGCTATGTTCGGTGACCATCCCTATCTTTTGTTCCACATGTCCTTCCTTTAAGTTGCCACGTTTCATGTCGTATTTTTTCCTATACAGATAGCCCCCTGCTTTTCGGTTACATAATTTTGTGTTACCGAAAAGTTGGTAGAAATACTCTTTTGGTGAAAATTTCTATAATTCCTTTTGAAGGCCACTGACGGTTGATTAGACGCCTATCTCTCCGCATTTAATGCCCCGAATACGCGTTTTCCCATAATTCAGCACGCCTTTTGCCGATTATCGAGGTAATCTTAGCCAAGGATTTAGCCGTCAAAACTTTACTTATACGTATCAACTTCCCCCCTTGTATTCCAACTTCTTTCATCTTATTTCGCCTACCGAGTCTTCATCTTCTTCAAACAAAAATCCTTTCTCTTTTTCGATGGCTTCCTCCTCGAAATGTACTGGTTCTTCGAAAGGCAAAATCAAAACCGACGACTTTGTCGCTCCAACCGTAGACTCCATCATACCAAAAAGACTCAATACCGCAAAGGATTTTGAGGAGAAATTTCCTTCTGCTAACCCTCGTAAATGGGCTGTTAGCAGGTACCCTTCTTCTATTCGTCCTTCCAGTATTCCTGCTGTGAAGGGAGATTACCGTTGCCATGAATTGGATATCATCGCTCCCGATCTATCGGAGCGAGTGACCCTTCCCAGGGAAGGTTTTACATACTTTTACACGTATCCCTTTACTTTGGGTACGTTTTCTTTGAGTGGAGAGATTGATTCCTTGATCGCGGAATTATGCCTTCGCTACCAAGTGTGCTTGGCACAGGTAAGCCCTTCAGTGTGGAGGACGGTTGCATGCCTTCGACGCCTGTATCAAAAAACGGGGGAAGAGCTATCACTAGCTCGTATGATGAACCTTTATTCCCCCAAAGTTTTCCGGGGAGGTATGATAAACCTCTGTAAGCGCGACCACCATGCTCTGTTGACTAGCATGGATGATGACAACGACCGTGGGCGGATGGAATGGTTCGTTGAAACTGCCACCAATAATATCATTCCGTCAACGACATCATCCTTTCCGAGCGCTTGGAATCGTACTCGTAAGGCTGGCAAGTGGGCCGGGCCCGGTCCTAAGTGGGCTTCGCGGTCCGGTCCTAAGTGG
>AWOL01S0401414.1:0-10723 GCA_000715115.1 Nicotiana otophora
AGTAATCGAAAGAGCGTGTTGAATTGTTGATTAAATCAAATTAGGAGAATATTCGAGAGACATATTTCTAAAGACTAATCCACTAACGTATTCTAGCATACATTCACAGTGCTTTATATTAGTTCACCTTGTAGAGTTTAGATTTGATCGAGAGAGGAGTCTTGACTTTATGATTGAACTAATCATTGAGTGAATTCGTGAGAATCATTAAAATATTAGAGTGAATTGAACTAGAGTTAGATCCCAAATAGATATCTTGCACCTATCCTATCACGGTCCTTATTTCTCCCACTGATATTTTTGTGTTGCTCAGTTCTTGTTCTCTATGATCAACGGTTAATTGCTTTAGTTTTAATAGTTAATTTTAGTTTAAAATCACTCAAATCATATTGTTAATCATCCTGAATAGCGTTTACGCCAGAAATTACTTGAACATTATTTAAATCCAATTCCTATGGAAGTGATAATTATACTATACTATCTTTGGCTAGCTAGAATCAATTTCGTGTTGTGTTTTGTGTTCGTCAAATTTTGGCACCGTTGTCGGGAATTGGAAATTAATAGTGTTCAAAATAGTTTTTGGTGCTAGTTTAGGAACCAACATTTATTTTTCACGTTCTATCATTATGCAACATGTTAAGTTCAGTGGTGCATGACACGATCCTCTTCCAAGGAATTAGTGCCATACAACCCAGAATTGGACAAGTACTTGCAATAGTTGAGAAAGGAGAAAGACCCAAGTAGATCCTTCTTGGGTCAGACTTCGACTCAAGATAAAATGGCAAAGAACGAAGATGATGGGGGTAGACTTAGCTACAAGAGAGACATCACAACATAGAGAGCAAGTTGCATTGTTAGCAGCTGAAGCAACCCTTAGAGTTGCCGTTGAGCCTCTTGATGGGGATGGGGGTCGAAGATTTAATCTAAATCGACCCCTGGTTGAAGATGCATTCAAAAATATAGGTCCCATAGCAGGAAGATCATTAGGTGACTATACCAGACCAGTCTATAACCAGGTACTGTCAAGTGTCAGACCTCCACCAATAGCAACAAATAATTTTGAGTTGAAGAAAGGATTTCTTCAACCATCCAATTCAATTGTGTCTTTAGAGGGAAGACGAATGAAGATCCTAATACTCACTTGATGGACTTTGAGGAAATTATGAGCATATTCCAGTACAATGGAGTGTTAAAAGATGAAGTCTACTTAAGGGAATTCCCATTTTCACTGAAGGAAGCCGCAAAGCACTAGCATGGAAGCTTACCGATTGGGTCGATCAGGACTTGGGAATATATGATGAAAATGTTTATTAACAAGTACTTCTCTTATGCAAAAACAGTGAAATTTAGAAGGGAAATCCACTACTTCTTCCAGAAGAACATTGAAACGGTTTTCGAATTTTGGGAAATATTCAAAGAGATAGTGAGAAGATGTCAGACTAATGGAATCTAATTGTGGATGAAACTCCAGGACTTTTAGGATGCACTAACACCCTCCTCGTGACGAACTTTGAGTAATGCGGTTGGAGGCACATTAATGAAGAACATCCCGAATGAGATTGTCTCTATCCTTGAGGAATTATCTGAGGATGCTAACCAATGGCCCTTCGAGAGTAATGAAAGAAGAAAACATGTTGGGTTCACCAGGTGGACTCTAACACATCAGTGCAAGCTTAACTAGACTTCATGGCAAAAGAGATCAGAAAGTTGTCCTTAGCAAGGGTCTAGAGCAATGCTAAGAGATCAGTTTGTGACTTTTGTGGAAGGGTAATCCAACACATGAGTGTGAGGCCTCAACTAAAGATGAAGTGGTAAATGATGTGGAAAGCTTTTACAGAAGCAACAACCAAAGTAGTAATATTTTAAACTCCATGGGGCAGAGGCACCCGGTATTTTCGTGGAGTTCACCTGGTGGTAGTCTGAATACATTGAATAATACCAGACCACAAGGACAAGGAGCTATAGGTTTTACGAATCATCTGAGGCAACGGTACCAACCTCAATAGACTAATCAGTCTAGCATGGAAGATATAATGAAACCCTTTATTATTAAGACAATTGAGAGATTTGAAACTCATGGCACAACGATTCGTGAATAGGGCACAAATATCCGTAACTTTGAAAGACAAGTGGGACAACTTGCTAATCTATTATTTGAGAGGGCTACAGGAACTCTCCCAACTGATACCGAAATGAATCCAAAATAATTAATAAATGGGTGTCTTTGATAAGTGGGAAAGTATTGAAGGACCCCATTATAAAACAAAACGGTGAGTTGATTGAAAGATGAGTGGAGATTGTGGAGGAGCAAAAAAATAACGATAATCAAGAAAGTGAAGTGAGGGTAGATCCAGATGACTGTCTAAAGAAGAAGGGGAGGACTAAATATCTATAAAAGAAGAAGAACAAGAATTCAATGAATGAGGAGACTGAGGAAAGCAAATATATGTCTGCTCTACCTTTTCCCAGAAGTAAAGAAGAGAGAAGCTGGACAATCAATTTGGGCATTTTCTATAAGTGCTCAAGCAGGTGCATGTTAATCTACCTTTCATAGAGGTGCTCTCACAGATGCCAACATATGCCAAGTTCTTGAAGGATATATTTTCCAATAAGCGAAAAGTGGAAGAGACATCGGTAGTCAAGCTCATAGAGCATTGTAATGCTATTCTATAAATAAGCTCCCTCAAAAGTGTGGAGATCCAGGGAGTTTCAACTCTTTAGGAAGTACTAACTTTGAAAAATCTTTGTGTGATTCGCGTGCTTCTATTAATCTTATTCCTTTGTCTATTTTCAGGAAACTTGAGAATGAAATTGGAGCAATCAGATTTGTACATGTGTCTTTGTAGCTGGCGGATCAGACCACAATAATACCTAAAGGAATAGTGAAAGATGTGCTAGTTCGGGTGGATAAATTTACATTCCCTGTGGACTTCATCGTAGTAAACATGGAAGAGAATAAGGAGGTCCCTCCGATTTTAGAGATACCTTTCTTGGATACTAGCAGAGCTAATATGGATATTCAGGAAAGGCATCGTATGCTAAGAGTGGGGGAAGAAAGAGTGGTGATCAAGATGAAGGAAGCAATAAGGGCACCTGGAGATGAGTCGAATGCACACTCTAAATTCAAGGCAAAGGCCCTAAAAGAGTGAGTTGGAGAGGGTTAGCATGACAAGTGTGGGGCGTACCCGAAGAAAGCAGAAAAGAAACTTTCAGCATGTATGTGTGCACTGGTTCGGGCATGAAAATGGGCCCCCACATTGATTCAGACCCAGACTAGATGATTCAGGGGAGTTTCCTTTACCTCTTATTTATTATTTGTGTGTCATGGGGACATGCCACAATTTAAAGTGAAAGGTAGGAGATGTAAATATGAATATGTATATCTATTTTTTCTTCTTTTATCTTTGTGCGTGTTTTCGTTATTAGTGTTTAATAAAACAAATTGACTTTTCCGAATGATGGATCTCCTCGGCCGTGTTCTTGAGGGATTAAGGTCGAAACAAATATTCAAAAAAAAAAATCAAAAAAGAATTCTTGAAAAAAAATATTTTGTCTTTCAATTTTGTTTTATTTTCTTAAGTTGTGTAACAATTCCCTCTTAGTTTTTTCTTTGCGTGGTTCTTTTCCAAGTGGTTTTGTTGAACTGAGTGTAGTTAGTTGTTTTTTGTTAGGAATAGAGAAGTCTTGTGCTATGATGTTAATTGAAGATAATTTTTCTTGGCTTTGTTGTGCTTTGAAATCAGTGAGTGCCTTAGTTATGACACATAGGCTCAGTTCTTTACTCATGTATAAGTGCCTTAAAATGTTTGATTTTGACTCGGCTTAATTGCTTTGACTAGAAATTCGGGATAGATCCGATACTAAGTGAGTTATGTGTCATGGTGTGAGTGAGGTTTTCGTGGATATTCTGTGCATGTCAGTTGATGTTTAAAACTTTTTCCGTGTATTTGCAAAGAGAAATAGAAGTCTTGTTCAGTCTAGAAAGTGATGTAGACATTTTTTGTTGAGCCAATTGTATGCATGTGGCCTGCCTAATTATTATCCTAGTTAGTCCCTTTGATCCTGTAATCCTATTTGTTTTGGCAACCACACTACAAGGATGACCCCTTTTTGTTTGAATTGACTATTTATTTGAACCTTTTACCTCTCTTGAGCACGTGAAGTTTATGGGCTAAGTTAAGGTATGATCGGGGTTTTCGAGTGAAACTGAGAATAATAGGAGAAAGATCCATTGTTTTGAAACAAAAGTGAGAGCCACTTGTAGGAAATTAAAAAAGAAAGGAAAAAATGAACAACTCAAAAGAAAAAAATATCAAAAGATAAGAAGAAAAAAAAATGTTTGTATGTATTTTGTGGAAAAATAATATTCCTTGCTAGTGGTAACTCTTGGTATATTTGTGCTTAAACAAATGGGGAGCTGATGTTATTATGTTGTGAAGGTTGGGTTTGGTTTAACATAAGTGTGGGGTTAAAATGTGAAATTGTATGTGTTAAAATGCTCAGGGAGGTGTACTCACTATTATCCAAATTGTATCCCACATGCTCGCAACGTACATTACAACCGATTTAAGTCCTACTTTATCCTTGACTGATGAGCTCAATTAGTAGAGTATTATACTACGGGCAAGCATGTGGCACGTCTTCTATGGCACATGAACTTTAATTCTGAGGGTGAGTAAATTCTGTGGAACTACTCTCTATCTGTAGTGCGTGGACACATGATTTGCGAAAGAAATGTAATGCTTTGGCCTTTATGTTAGACTAAGTGGGCAGGTTTTAAACAAATACGTGGTGCTTGAGATTTGAGTCTTGAGGCAAGGACGGTATGGCGCTTAGTCTGCTTTAAATATTTCTGGCATGATGAGTTAGAGATGTTATTTAATGAAAATGTCGTCTCTATGTGAAGTGTAGTTTGATTGCTCGAGAATAAGTAATGGTTTAAGTGTGGGGTATTAATGGTAGGCTGGAAACCCATGTTTAGCCGTACTTTGCACTCTAATTACTGCACTTTACTTGCGTTGGAGCTTAAATAATTACGATTTGCACTTATTACGTGTTTTAATCCTTGCGGGATATGATTCTGAGTGAGAATATAATTTGGAGCTTTGAAGTCTGAGTAAAAGCTTAAGGAGTTAAACCGGGATTGTGTTCGGGGGTCGAGGACCATGTCTGGATATCAAAATATGAGAAGAAAAATTTACTCTGAGAAAATTGCACTATCACACCGCGGGATGCAAGGTAGTAGTGCAATGTTTCTGCAGAGTGTAAAAATTAACCCTCTGAAGTTCTCCACTGGCGCGGCGCATGAGGAACCACGTATGTGCATTGTTGTCAGAGTACTTTCCCGTTTCAGCTTAGAAAGGGTAGTTTCATCCGGATCCACTTCTACACGGTATAAATACACCAAAAATACATTTTAAGGGACTTTTGACCTACGAAAGATTTGAGATGCAGATAAGGCAGGAAGACACAAGAATTTATTAAGATTTGAACCAACAATCGGTGAAATACGGGAGTTTATATCGAATTATTGGCATTGATTTTTTCTGTGTCTTTAAACCTTATTGAGATGAATTCTTCCAGCGCTATGGAGTAGTTTCCCGTAGGGTTTCACGGATATGGTGTTTGATTGATATTTGTGAATTTTAACTCTAGTTATTTTGTATGAATTCATTTATGGAGTTTTGAATTGATTGCAATTTTGTTCACTGAATTATTTAATCAAACAAGGAATATGTTGGGTGATTATCTTTGCATTATTTCAGTTGGTTTAATTCAGTGATTCTTTTAAGTAATCGAAAGAGCTTGTCGAATTGTTGATTACATCAAGTTAGGAGAATATTCGAGAGATGTTTTCCTAAAAACTACTCCATTAATGTATTCTTGCATACATTCACAGTGCTTTATATTAGTTCACCTTGTAGAGTTTAGATTTAATTGAGAGAGGAGTTTTGGCCTTACGATCGAACTAATCATCTAGTGAATTCATGAGAATCATTAGAAAATTAGAGTGAATTAAACTAGAGTTAGATCTCGAATAGCTATCTTACTCCTATCTTGACACGCCCCTTATTTCTCATATTGCCTACAATCTGATATAGTTCAACACTCACTCTCTTTGATCAATTCCAATTAGTCGTAATTATAATTTAGTAGTTCATGGTAGTTGGTAATTACTTCAAGTCAAGTGTTGATCATCCTGAATAGCATAAAACCATAAATTATACGAACAGTATTTAAATCCAAACCCTATGGAGGCGATAATTATACTATACTATCTTTGGCTAGCGAGCATCAATTTCGTGTTCTCGTCAGTGCCATGTGATAAGGTGGAATAGAGATGGGCTGAGTGCCAGACACCAAAACATTACCAAAATCAATATCCATATTAGGTGGCATACCCGGCAGGTCTGCAAGAAACACATCTGGGAACTCACATACTAATTGAACTGACTCAACAGTAAGAGTATCAACACTAACATCCCTCACAAAGGCCAAATACGCCAAACAACCCATCTCAACCATCCGTCGAGCCTTCAAATATGAAATCACTCCAATAGGGACATGATCCAGGGAGCCTCTCTACTCCAACCTCAACAATGTCGGCATAGCCAATGTCACAGTCATAGCATTATAATCAAGAAAATTGTGATATGGTGACAACTAATCTATGCCAAAAATCACATCAAAATCTACCATTATGAGCAATAAGTGATCAAATATAGTCTCATAACCACCAATTATAACCACACACGACCGATAGCACGATCCATCACATAGAATCACCCACCGGTGTAGATACATGAACAAGCATATCTAAAGAATCACGATGTGTATCCAAATAATGAGCAAAGTATGATAACACATATGAATAAGTAGAACCAGGGTCAAATAGCACTGAAGCATCTCTGTGGCACACGGAAACAATACTTGTGATTACGGCGTAGGAAGCAACTACATCTGGCCTGGCGGGAACTACATAGCAACGAGCCTGACCACCACCTGACTAACCTGCCTCTCTAGGACGACCTCGTCCCGCACAACCTCCACCCCAAGCTGGTTGAGAGGGTGGTATAGCAACTGGGGCAGGAGTCATTGTATGGCCTCCCTGATGCACTTGACCTCTATAATAGCGGGGTAATACTTCCTCACATTCCCCAATATTTGACACTCGTAGCAACCTCGAACTAGAATAATTGTGGGGCTTTAATCGGGCCCCGTGAATTGGAATAACCACTGGAAGAGCATGGTACTGACGAACCTTGAACTGATGGAGTATGGTACGAGCATTGAGCTGAGAGTGCATTGAATGATGACTAAACTAGTCGAGCACTGTATAAACTGTGGCTAACTGACGAACCATGAAGAATCTGACAAGCTGCTTGAGCGGGTCTAAAAGGACGACCTCTATTGTGATGTGACTAACCTCCAGACGAGGTACCACCAAAACCACCTGAACCACGGGGCCTCTTTCCTTCCCGCTCCTCTCGCTCAAGCCTATGAACCTGCTCTAACCGCCTAGCAATCGCAACCACCTGGTTAAACCTAGCAAACGTCTTAGCCTCTCGAGCCAAACTGTAACGTAGACCATAGTTAAGGTCATCAATGAACCTCCTGATCCTCCCTCTCTCAGTGCGAACCAACCATACTAGACGACATGCCAAATTTGCAAATCACATATCGTATTGGATCACATTCACATCCCCCTGGCATAGATGCTGAAACTCCCTACATAACTCGTCTCTGTGAGTCTATGGTACAAACTTCTCTAAGAAGAGATCTGAGAACTCATGCCATGTAAGTGGTGTTGCGCCTGCTGGCATGCCTTACTCATAAGTCTGACACCATCAGTAGGCTACCTCTGTCATCTGAAAGGTAGTAAAGGCAACTCCACTAGTGTCCACAATACCCGCAGTGCGAAGAATCTGATGACACCGGTCCAAAAAACCCTCAGCCTCCTCTGAATCTCCTCCGTTGAACTCGGGAGGATCAAGCCTCTTTAATCTCTCCAACCTCTTCTACTACTCATCTGCCATAGATGGATCAACCTCGGCTCGAGCAGCAATAACTGGTTGAACTGGTAACACCTCTGATGTCTGATAAACCTGAGATAGATGTTCCGATGTATGGGTGGCAAGGGTCTGGGCTCCTCCCCCAGCCTGTGAGGTAACTGGTGCAACCGGTATCATACCTGCCTGAGCCAGCCTTATGTACACACTCAAGATATGAGCCAAAGTCTCCTGACGACCAGGTATAGCAATAGGCACCGTCAGTGTCTGAGTTGGTCCCACAGGCTTAACAGCATCTGAAACCTTATTTTTCACTGGAGAACCTGGTGGCTCTACAAGTACTGCTCTAGCTATAGTTCGCGCCCCACCTCGGCCTCTACCTTGGCAACATCCTCTCGCGACCCTAATTGGCAGCACTAGTTCCGGATAAACTGAACGTGTCCTCACCATTAATTAATTCAGACTTCGGAGTTAACAAATTTGCATGACAAGGATACAAGAAAGTGAAGTTTGTTAATAGTTCAGTAACCTCTCGAAAATAACTACAGTCGTCTCTGTACAGATCCAAAATACTTTACTAAACTTTCTCATGACTCATGAGACCTAGGCGACCAACTGCTCTGATACCAACTTGTCATGACCCACTCTCCCACCTGAGCCGTGACGGCCCCCAACACTGTTTTCTAGGAAAGCCACGATTTCACAACAACAATGAACTCAATAAACAGAAATTAATAATCTCAACAGCGGAAATAACATGAAATATCTGAGAAGAACAACGATAATACTACTACAACAATCCCACTGATTTTCTATCAACAAGTACATGAGCACTATAGAATCTCAAAATACCTTGTCAAATCACCAATACAACTGTCTGATCAATCGAATAATAATAACATAAATAAAAGGGAAGAGAACTTCAAGGTCTACGAATGACATAGAAACTACCTAGTAGTCTCCACAAGTAGGTACTAATGCAATGCTAGTAATCACCGCGCCCATAAGTACTTGTATCTACACATGAAGTGCAGAGTATAGCATAAACACAACCGACCCCATGTAATCAAATAAGTAACAATCCTAACCTTGGGTTGAAAGAAATGACAAGATCGGAATAAATAGTCAGTGACTAACATCAATAATCAATAACCACTCACGATATAATGGAAATAGTAAAAGTAAATAACTAAATGATATCATGTTCAACTCGTTCACAATTGCGGAAATTTAGACATGCTTTCCATATATTAAAGTCAAAGCCCAACACACATAAGACATTTCAATTACCAACTAACATGATGAAAATACATCTTTATGCCTATATGTATAATATACATGTCAAGTCAATAAAAATACAATGAAATCATACGGTATAATCCCACTAAGTACGGTCACGGTGCTCGACACAAGTTTCCCTCACCATCACGCACACAACCATACTCAGCACTCTGGTGCCTAGCACAAATGCCCCTCATCATAGCACATATATCTCCGTGGCTACGCTCACTATGAATGCCAGAATCAGGATGGGTGGATCCTTGTCCAAATGTTAATCAATATCACATAAACAATCCTGGGGCCTGGTGCACGCGTCGCCCCTATTAACCATGGATTTTGATATAGTATTATTATGGAATAATGTTTTGTTCAATTATGATAAGGATTTAAATAGATCATGTAATCGTTTGTGTTCTTTACTTATATAGTAGATGTAATGACCCGACCGGTCTTTTTGATGATGATATCCCCGTTTTTCTATTTATTGCCTCATATATGTTAAATTATGGTTATGTGACTTGTTGGGGTGGTTGGTTCGGTTTCGGGTGAGTTTCGAAGTGAATTGGGGCAAAGTGTCCAAAGCTGGAAGCTTAAGTCGAAAGAGTTAACCAAAATTTGACTTTTGTGTAGACGACTCCGAAATGGAGTTTTGATGGTTCTAATAGATTTGTATGGTGATTTTGGACTTAGGCGTATGTCCGTATATTGATTTGGAGGACCGTAGGTTGGTTTCAGGATTTTTGAAAATTATTAGAAAGTTGAAGGTTTGGAAGGTTGATAGGTTTGATCGAGGGTTAACTTTATTGATATCGGGCTCAGATTGTGATTTCAGTAGTTGGTGTAGGTCCGTTGTGTCACTTGGGACTTGCATGCAAAAGTTAAGCTCATTTGTAGTTGGTTTAATACGACACGATGTTAGTTTTAGAAGTTGAATGTTCCTTAATTCAATAAGTTTGAATTGGGGTGCGATTCATAGATTTAATATTATTCGATGTGATTTAAGGCCTCGAGTAGATTTGTGTTATATTTTGGGACTTGATGGTATGTTCGGTCCGGGTCCTGAGGCCCCCAGGTGTGATTCAAACTAAATTCGGGTTAATTTTTGACTTAGGATGATTGCTCAAGAAAACTGAGTTCTGGTGTCATCGCACCTGCAGTGGGTAAGGCTGGCAAGTGGGTCGGTCTAGGCCCGGGACCGGGGGCCAAAAGGGCCAAACGATCCAGGACTGTTAGTACCGGTTTTAGTGGGCCTGGGCCGAATAAAAGATGTACCATCTTATATCGTATTGTACTATATATAATACGGCTAATGGGGTCACCAACTGCCAAATTCTCTGCTATGATTTTAAGCGACATTATATTTAGCTCTTCTACTGGTGTAGCTAGCCGATAGAGAGCATAATATATCTAAGAGTGGAAAATTAGTTGAAACT
>AWOL01S0401621.1:4363-14694 GCA_000715115.1 Nicotiana otophora
GTGATTCTGGTATTGGGAGCGCGTCCGAAAGTGGATTTGGAGGTCCGTAGGTCATTTTGGGGTCATTTGGTGAAAATTAGAAATTTGATGGTTTTTGAGAAGTTTGACCGGAAGTGAACCTTTTGATATCGGTGTCGAATTTCGATTCCAGAAGAGGGAGTAGGTCCGTAATGTCAATTATGACTTGTGTGCAAAATTTGAGGTCAATCAGACGTGATTTGATAGGTTTCGGCATCAAATGTAGAAGTTAAAAGTTCTAAAGTTCATTAGGCTTGAATCGATGCGTAATATGTGTTTTAAGACTTGTTTGATATGATTTTAAGGCTCTACTAAGTCTGTATGATGTTTTAGAACTTGTTAGAGTGATTGGTTAAGGCCCCCGGGGCCTCGAGGTAGTTTCAGATGGTTAATGGATCTAGTTGGATGATGTTTTAGGACTTGTTTGATTGCAGGTGTGTGCTCGCAGAAGTAAGAGGGCAAGCGGAGAAGCGGGATTGAAGAAAATAGCCAGTGGTCGTAAGTGCGACAAGGAAGTCGCAGAAATGGAGTCGCTCCTGTGGAGGATGATCGCAGAAGCAGAGAGTGAGGAAGCTGAAGTGGTCAGGGTATCTGCAGAAGCGGACGAGTGGGCGCAGAAGCACTTCCGCAAATGTGGATTTTGGTACGTAGGTGCGAAGTCTGGGAGCCTAAGTGAGATCCGCATATGCGTAGGTTTAACCACAGGTGCGGTACCGCATAAGCGGAATTTCTGTCCGCAAAAGCGAAAATTGCTGGGCAGAAGGATTAAAATTGAGAGTTTTCCATTTTTCTTTATATTTTAAGATATAGAGCTCGGATTGAGGCTCAATGTTGAGGGATTTTCAGATGAAACATTTGGGTAAGAATTCTTGACTCGTTTTTGATGAATTCCCACAAATCTATTGTTGTTTCCATCATTTAATTAGTGTTTTTAGTGGGAAATTTGGGGAAACGTTTGAAAGACTTCTTAGGCTAACATTTGGGGATTTGAAAGACGATTTGAGGTCGGATTTGAGTAATTCTTGTATGCTTGGACTCGATATCAAATGAGTGTTCGGTTTGTATAATTTTGGTCAGGTTCCGAGACGTGGGATCGGGGTGACTTTTTGGGTCGATTTTCCAATTCTGTGCTAAAGTCGTAGTTTCATTATTTAAATTAGTTTCTTATAGTTATATTTATAGCATGTAATTGTTTTGGCTAGATTTGAGCCGATCGGAGTTGAAAAATCGAGGGAAAGGCCTTCTTATTGATTGAGCGAGCGAGGTTTAAGGTAAGCGACTTGTCTAACCTTGTGTGGGGGAAATTCCCCTTAGGATTTGGAAATGTTATGGTAAATTGCAATACGTGAAGACCGTGTACACGAGGTGATGAGGGCGTACTCGTGCTAAATGTTGAAAATGTATTTTTTTTACTAAGTAGTTCCTTTTTATTCCCTTAATTGAGTTACTCTAGCACGTGTAGTCATCATGTCTAGCCTAATGTCACATGTCTAAGTCTCTTATCTCTTACTTGCAATTTGTGCAACATGCTTAGTTGAATTACCCGCTTCCTTTAATTTAGTATTCATTCTTTAACTGTAGGATTCATTGTAGTAATTTCATTGTTCCATTTGTTATGTGTTGTTTTCATGATTTTTGTTGAGATAACTGATTGGTTGTGGCACGAGGTTTCTGTCGTGCGAAGTGTTATTGTGGCACGAGGTTTCTGCCGTACGGAGTGTTACTCTGGCATGAGGTTTCTGCCGTGCGGAATGTTATTTGGATACAAGGTTTATGCCGTGCGGAGTGTTACTGTGGCATGAGGTTTCTATCGTGTGGAGTGTTACTGTGGCACGAGGTTTCTATCGTGCAGAGTGGTATTGTGGCATGAGGTTTCTGCCGTATGGAGTGTTATTATGGCACGAAGTTTTTTTCGTGCGGAGTGTTATTGTGGGTCATCCTCCGAGAGATTGTTTTGAATGTGGTGACACTTGTCATATGGTAAGGGATTGCCCCAGGCTCAGGAGGGGTGCACCTCCACTGGCCACTCAGGCACCGCGTGCTTCACCAGGTCCTCAGGCTATGATTACAGCACCAGCTACCACTCCACCTGCACAACGAGCTAGAAGTGGAGGTTCAGCAGGTAGAGGTCGCCCTAGAGGGGGAGGCCAAGCTAGAATTATGCCCTTCCTGCTAGGACGAAGGCAGTTGCATCGGACTCTGTAATCACAGGTATTATTCCGGTCTGTCATAGAGATGCATCAGTATTATTTGATCCAGGCACCACTTATTCCTAAGTGTCATCTTATTTTGCTGTGCATTAGGATATATCCCGTGATTCTTTGAATTCTCCTATTTATGTGTGTACGCCCGTGTGGGATTCTATTGTTGTTGACCATGTGTATCAGTTGTGTTTGGTTATTCTTAGTGGTTTTGAGACCATAGACAATTTATTGATGCTCAATATGGTGGATTTTGATGTTATTTTGGGCATGGACTGGTTGTCGCCCTATCATCCTATCCTTGATTGTCACACCAAGGCGGTGACGTTGGCTATGCCAGGTCTACCGCGGTTAGAGTAGAGAGGTACTTTAGATTATGTTCCTAGTAGGGTTTTTTCATTTCTCGAGGCTCAACAGATGGTTGAGAAGGGTTGTGATGCGCATCTGGCATATGTGATATATGTTAGTGTTGATACCCCTACCGTCGAGTCAGTTCCGGCAGTGAGGGATTATCCAGATGTATTTCTGGCGGATCTTCCGGGCACCCGACAAAGATATCGACTTTGGTATTGATTTGTTACTGGGCACTCAACCCATTTCTATTTCACCCTATCGTATGGCCCCAGCAGAGTTGAAAGAGTTAAAGGAACAGTTGCAAGAGTTGCTTGATAAGGATTCATTCGGCCCAATGTGTCTCCTTGGGGTGCTCTAGTCTTAATTGTAAGGAAGAATGATGGTTCTATGCGGATGTGTATTGATTATTGCCAGTTGAACAAGGTTACGGTGAAGAACAGGTATCCATTGCCACATATTGATAACCTATTTGATCAGCTTCAGGATGCTAGAGTGTTCTCTAAGATCGACTTGCGTTCAAGCTATCATCGATTGAAGATTCGGGAGCTAGATATCCTGAAGACTGCTTTCACGACTCGGTATGGTTATTACGAGTTCCTTGTGATGTCTTTCGGGATGACCAACACCCTAACAACATACATGCACTTGATGAACAGTGTATTCCATCCCTATCTTGACTCGTTCGTCATTGTGTTTATTGACGACATTCCAGTGTACTCCTAGAGCCGGGAGGATCATGAGCAGCACCTAAGGACTGTGCTTCAGACCTTGAGAGAAAAGAAGTTATATGCAAAATTTTCGAAGTTTGAATTCCAGCTAGCTTCAGTGGCATTCTTGGGTCATGTAGTATTGAGTGAGGGGATCAAGGTAGATCCGAAGAAGATTGAGACAGTGTAGAGTTGGCCCAGACCGTCCTCAGCTACAGAGATCCGGAGTTTTCTTAGCTTGGCGGGGTATTACCGCCGATTTGTAAGGGGTTTCTCATCTATTGTAGCACCTATGACCAGATTGACCCAGAAGGGTGCTTCGTTCAGGTGGACCGAAGAGTGTGAGGAGAGCTTTCAAAAGCTCAAGACTACTTTGACTACAACCCCAATGTTGGTTTTGCCTACTGGTTCGGGGTCCTATACGGTGTATTGTGATGCATCACGCATTGGTCTCGGTGCGGTATTGATGGAGGATGTAGGGTGATTGCCTACGCGTCTAGACAGCTGACGGTGTATGAGAAGAACTATCATGTCCATGACCTCGAGTTAGCAGCTATTGTTCATGCCTTGAAGATCTGGCGACTCCATTTGTACGATGTCCCTTATGAGGTCTACAATGATCACCGGAGTCTACAACATCTGTTTAAATAGAAGGATCTTAACTTGCGGCATCAAAGGTGGTTGGAGTTTCTTAAGGACTATGATATCACCATTATATATTATCCCATGAAGGCTAATGTAGTGGCCGATGCCTTGAGTCACAAGGCGGAGAGTTTGGGTAGTTCAGCATATCTACCGGTAGCAGAGAGGCCATTATCCTTGGATGTTCAGTCCTTGGCCAGGTAGTTTGTCAGATTGGATGTCTTCGAGCCGAGCAGAGTTTTGGCTTGTGTGATTTCTCAATATTCTCTTTATGATCGTATTAGAGAGCGTCAGTATGATGACCTCCATCTGCTTGTCCTCAAGGACATGATTCAGCACGGCGATTCCAAGGAGGTCATTATCGAAGAGGATGGTGTGTTACAGATGGTGGGCAGGCTATGTGTGCCCAATTTAGATGGCTTGCGTGAGTTGATTCTCCATGAGGCTCACAGTTTGCGATACTCTGTTCATCCAGGTGCCGCGAAGATGTATTCGGACTTGAGGTAGCATTATTGGTGGAGGCGGATGAAGAAGGACATAGTGGAATATGTAGCTCGGTGCCTAAATTGTCAACAGGTGAAGTATGAGCATCAATGACCTGGTGGTTTGCTTCAAAAGCTAGAGATTCTGGAGTGGAAATGGGAGCGGATTACTATGAATTTTGTTGTTGGGCCCCCACGCAACCAGAGGAAGTTCAATGCTGTTTGAGTGATTGTGGATATATTGACCAAGTTAACTCATTTCATTCATGTGGTTACTACTTACTCTTCGGAGCAGGTGGCTCAAGTTTATATTTGTGAGATTTTCAGGATTCATGGCGTGCCGGTATCTATCATCTCTGACCGGGGTACACAGTTAACATCGCGGTTTTAGAGAGCCGTACAACATGAGTTGGGTACTCGGGTGGAGTTGAGTACAATATTTCACCCTCAGACGAACGGACAGTCCGAGCGAACTATTCAAATATTGGAAGATATGCTTCGTGCGTGTGTGATGGATTTTAGGGGTGCTTGGGATCAGTTTTTGCCACTTGTGGAGTTTGCCTACAACAACAATTATCAGTCGAGCATTCAGATGGCCCCGTATGAGGCTTTGTATGGTAGGCGGTGCCGGTCCTCCGTGGGTTAGTTTGAGCCGGGTGAGGTGAGATTATTGGGTACAAACTTGGTTCAGGATGCTTTAGAAAAGGTTAAATTGATTCAGGATCGACTTCGTACATCTCAATCTAGACAGAAGAATTATGCGGATCGAAAGGCTCACGATGTTGCATTCATAGTTGGGGAGCGGGTCATGCTCCGGGTTTCGCCCATGAAGGGTGTTAGACTTTAGCTCAGTCCAGTTGGACAAGGTTCTATCTTTTGTTAAGCAGCTGGTGGCCATCTTGGATAGGCAGGTTCGAACGTTGAGGTGGACGAACATCGCTCCAGTGAAGGTTCAGCGGAGGGGTCATACGGTCGAGGAGGCGACTTGGGAGACCGAGCATGATATGCAGAGCCGGTATCCTCATATTTTCACCACTTCAGGTATGTCTCTATACTCGTTCGAGGACGAACGTTTGTTTTAAGAGGGGGAGGATGTAATGACCCGGCTGGTCATTTTAAGTGTATTAGCCCCGAACCCCTATTTATTGATTTCTTTGTGTCATACTGTGGTTACGTGACATACCTGGAGGTTTGGTTATTGGTTTCGGAGTGAGATGGGACACATAGTCCTTAAAATGGAAGTTTAAGTCGTAGAAATTGCCTGTAGTTTGATTTGTGTGAAGACGACTCCGAAATAGAGTTTCGATGGTTCTAATAACTCTGTAGGGTGATTTTGGTCTTAGGAGCGTGTCTAGATATTGATTTGGAGGTCCATAGGTCACTTTGGCGTTAATTGGTAAAAGTGGGGAAACTGGATGATTTTTGGAAATTTTGATCGGGAGTGGACATTTTGATATCGGGGTCGGATCCCGATTCCGGAAGTTGGAGCTGGTCCGTAATGTCAATTATGACTTGTGTGCAAAATCTTAGATCAATTAGATGCGATTTGATAGGTTTCGGCATCGAATGTAGACGTTAAAAGTTCTAAAGTTCATTAGGCTTGAATCGATGCACAATTCATGTTTTTAGCGTTGTTTGATGTGATTTGAAGGCTCGACTAAGTTTACATGATGTTATAGGACTTGTTAGAGTGCTTGGTTAAGGCCCCGGAGTGGTTTTGAATGGATAACGGATCAAGTTTGAAACATAAAGAATGGTTAAAGTGCACCAGTTCTGGTGCGACCACACCTGTGCAAGTTTGATCGCAGGTGCGAGCTCGAAGAAGAGAGGGGGAAAGAGCAGAAGCAGGACTGAAGAGGGTGGCCAGTGGTTGAAGGTGCGACGACGAGGTCGCATAAGCGGAGAGTGAGGGAAGCTGAGGTGGTCAGGGTTTTCGCGGAAACGGAAGAGTGGGCGAAAAAGCATTTTCGCAGATGCAGATTTTGGTGCGCAGGTGCAAAGTCTGGGAGCTTAAGTAAGCTCCCAGATGCGGAGCCGCATGTGCGGTACCGCAGAAGCAGAATTTCTGTCTGCAAAAGCGGAAATTGCTGGGCAGAAGGTTTAAAATCGAGGGTTTTCCATTTTTCTTCATATTTTGAGATATAGAGCTCGGATTGAGGTGAATATTTGAGGGATTTATAGAGAAACCATTTGGGTAGGGATTCTTGACCCGTTTTTGATTAATTCCCATCATTTAATTAGTGTTTTTAGTTGAAAATTTGAAAAGACTTCTTAGGCTAAAATTTGGGGATTTGAAACCATTTGGGTAAGGATTCTGGTATGGTTGGGCTCGATATCGAATGGGTGTTCGGTTTTTATAATTTTGGTCAGGTTCCAAGACGTGGGCCCGGGATGACTTTTTGGGTCGATTTTCCAATTCATTGCTAAAGTCATAGTTTTATTATTTAAATTAGTTTCTTATAATTATATATATAGTATGTAATTGTTTTGGCTAAATTCGAGCCGATCGAAGTTGGACAATCGAGGGAAAGGCCTTCTTATTGATTGATTGGATGCGTTTGGAGGTAAGTGACTTGTCTAACCTTGTGTGGGGGAAATTTTCCTTAGGATTTGGTACTGTTATGGTAAATTTCACTACGTGAAGGCCGCGTACGCGAGGTGACGAGGGCGTACTCGGGCTAAATGTTGAAAATCCATTTTGTTTTCTAAGTAGTTCCTTTTTATTCCTTTAATTGAGTTACTGTAGCACGTGTAGTCACCATGTTTAGCCTAATGTCACATGTCTACGTGTCTTATCTTTTACTTGCAATTTGTGCAACATGATTAGTTGAATTACCTGCTTCCTTTGATTTAGTATTCATTCTTTAACTGCAGGATTCCTTGCTGTAATTTCATTGTTCCATTTGTTATGTGTTGTTTTCATGATTTTTGTTGAGATAACTGATTGGTTGTGGCACGAGGTTTCTATCATGTGGAGTGTTATTGTGGCACGAGGTTTCTGCCGTGCGGAGTATTACTGTGGAACGAGGTTTCTGCTGTGTGAAGTGTTATTATGGATCGAGGTTTCTACCGTGTGGAGTGTTATTATGGCACAATGTTTCTGTTGTGTGTAGTGTTATTGGGGCACGGGGTTTCTACTGTACGGAGTGTTACTGTGGCACGAGGTTTCTACCGTGCGGAGTGTTACTATAGCACGAGTTTTCTGTTATGCTGAGTATTATTGTGGCACGCGATTTCTACCGTGTTGAGTCTTATTGTGGCACGATGTTTCTATCGTGCGGAGTGTTATTGTGGCACGAGATTTCTGTTGTACAGTTATCATTGTTTGCACGAGGTATCTGCCGTGCTGTTGTGAGATATTTACTTTTGGGACTACGAGGCGGTACCCCGGGAGTGCTCCTTCTGTTTATCTCTATTTGCGGTATTATTGTTGTTGTTATTGTTGTTGTTCTTAACTTGTAAGATTCTTGTTTCCTTACGTGTTGTAGTTGTCTTCTTGAATTTCGGGTTGTTATCCTCTGTGAATTTCTATTGTTCCACTTCTCTTCCATCTCATTACATTATTATATCTCCTGCCTTATTTTCTTTCTTATTATTCCCAGTAGAGCCCTGATCTGACCTCGTCACTACTCCACTAAGGTTAGACTTAGCACTTACTAGGTACCATTGTAGTGTACTCATACTACGCTTCTGCACATATTTTTATGCAGATTCAGGTGCATCTTATCAGCCTCGATATTAGAGTGTTGTGTTGTTGCTTGGAGACTTCAAGGTACACATGCCCGCGTCCGCAGGCCTTGGAGTCCCCGTTCTTTCCTTATTTATTTACATTTTGATAGACAGTGATGTATAGGAGCGTTCCACACTGTATCTTGAGCTTGTGACTTATATTTCACCGTGTTTTAGGATTTATACATGTTGAGCGATAGTTTTCATTTATATAGTTGTTGATGTTTGCTATTTAAGTTATTATTTCAATTATTCTGCATATTTGTTAGGCTTACCTAGTCTTAGAGACTAGGTGCCGTCACGATATCTTACGGAGGAAATTCGGGTCATGATACGAGAACTTCAACTAAACATGTAGAGAAATTAACAAGTAACAGATAAGACAAGTAGAACATGTAAAAATAGACTAGAAATGATGACTACAATATGTTAAGGTAACTTAATTAAGGCATGAAAGGAATCTACATAGCTAAATCCGGTAATTTCCATATTTATCCCGTGCACACACTCGTCACCTTGAGTGCACGGCTTTAACACATCACAGTTATCACAAACAACACCAATCCCAAGGGGTAAATTCCCTCCACACAAGGTTAGGCAAGACACTTACCTCAATCACGCTAACTCAATCCACTAGTAGGCCTTTCTCTCAATTATCCAATTCCAAACGGATCAAATCTAGCAAAAATAACTTCATACTATAAATATAAACTATAGGAAACTATTTCGATCAATAAAATTACGATCTTTGCAAAGCAATGAAAGGTCAACTCAAAAACTCAACCCGCACATCTCGGAACCCGACCAAAATTACAAAATCCGAATACCCATTTGATAACGAGTCCAAACATACAAAAATTACTCAAATCGCCTTTCAAATCCCCAAATCTTAGCCTAAGAAGTTTCACAAAATTTCCCAAATTTCCAACACCAAAACACTAATTTAATGATGAAAACAACAATAGATTCTTGTAATTTAACCAAAATCGAGTTAGGAATTCTTATCCCAGTATTTTCCTTGAAAAGCTCCAGAAATATCACCTCACACCTGAGCTCTCTAAGTCCAAAAATAGATTATGAAATAGACCTTCGAAATTTCCTATTTTCTGTCCAGCAATTCCGCTTCTGCAAGCCTTTCATCGCATCTACGATGCCGCACCTGCGGAAATACCATCACATGTACGGGTTCCACTTAGGCTCAGGAGATTTCGCTTTTGGAAAATACTCGCGCACCTGCGAATGCTCTCCTGCGAATAACTCTCTGCCTCTACGACGACCGACCAAGCTTGCCCCTTCCGTATTTGTGACCACTTCTACGCACCTGCGAACTCGCAGATGCGGACCCCACCTGGCACCCGCGATCCTATGCCTAGGAAGCCCATTACGCTTTTGCGCTCCATTACTCGCATTTGCGAGTCCGCACCTATGGCCAATCCCTCTGCAGGTGCGATGACACCAGATGGCTGAACACTTCAGCAATCGCACAAGTCCAAAAATCGATCTGAATTCAATCCGAATCATATCCGGGGCTTTCGAGACCCCATCCGAATATACCACCAAGTTTCAAAACACATAACGGACCTACTTGAGGCAAAAAATCACATAAACAACATCGATTCAATGAATTGCAACCCCAATTCAAGCATATGAAACTATGAACTTCTGAATTCCGAAACCAACGCCGATTCATTCCGAAACAACTCCGATTGACTTCAAATTTTGCACACAAGTCGTAAATGACATTGCAAACCTATTCCAACTTCCAAAATCGGGATCCGACCCTAATATCAATAATGTCAACTCTCGGTCAAACTTTTCAATCTTTCAAATCTTAAATTTTCTGACTTTTGCCAACTCACGCTGAAATGACCTACAGACCTCCAAATCAATATCCAGACACGCTCCTAAGTACAAAATCACCCTATAGAGATATTGGAACCTTCAAAACTTCATTCTGAAGCCGTCTACTCAAAAGTCAAACTATAGTTAACACTAACAACTCCCGGTTAAACTGTAGCGTTGTTGTTACCATTGATATATGCATATGCGGCGTGACAAGGCAGGCTATATATGTGAGTTTGTGCATGCGACGAGATAAGGCGGGCATTTACTTTATTATTGCACATGTGGCGAGCCAAGGTGGACTATGTCGGGGATTGATTTGTGATGACTTGTGATGGCCTGGGGGCATTGTTGTT
>AWOL01S0401909.1:0-15657 GCA_000715115.1 Nicotiana otophora
ATGATGGGGAAATTAGCTTTCTATCTTGAGCTCTATCGCACAATCTAGAAGATCAAAGAAGGGTGATATTTCCTAAATGTACAAGTAGCCTCCTAATTATAGATATGGTCGACAACAAACAGATAAAAAGGACTTTACAAGACACGACTCCGAGACATCCGAGGTCATATTAAAACCTTAGGCTCTAATACCAAGCTTGTCACACCCGACCGTGGGGAGCGGGACCGACGCTGGACTGAGTCGCCCCAGTCAAGCAAGCCTACTTAGTGCCTACCATTCCACCTCCCCATGAATAATTTAAGGGTAAATATGAAGAGTTAAACCAATCAAGAGGATAGTATGCACAACACCAACTTTCATTCTACGAAAAGCTTCATTCACAGTGACCAAAACATTTTAAGTTAGGTTTCCCTCACTCAAAACACAACCCACAGTATGTCTTTGGAGCCTCTACGTGGATAAGAGTACAATATGGAAGTGCCGGAAATAAGGCCCTGGCTAGACCTCAAAACACAATGTGCAAAATCAAATTTTGTAAGGCCCCGAAGTAGAATAGGGCTCACCGAATCAGCTAAGAAGAGGTATGCCTATCAAGAACCTGAGCCACCTACAGCGGAGCCACCTGCATCCATTGAAGATACAGCGTCCCCGACAAAAGGGACGTTAATACATATGGAATAGTACTAGTATGTAAAGCTAAATACCCTTTCATGTAATAGAATGCCAATACAAGAAGAGGCAAATCATGAAAGCAACAAGGAAAAACCAATGATATCCAAATGACAAGTTAAAACATAACAATTTTCAAGAAAAAGAAATTAACATTTTTTGTTAGGAGATCATTAGCCTCCGATCATCACACCATGCATGAGGCACGGAGTCTGATCACAGCTCGATTGGCTGATCCATCTTCCCATGAATTAATGTGGATCGACATGGTGATGCAAATAAAATACAATAATAAGTAAGACGAGCCACCATGAGGTGAACATGGCGTCCGATCACAACCCGATCAGCTAGGTCATCTCCCCACATATGTCTTGTGAGTCGACATCTAATCCAAGGCCAGCAACAATCACATCTCAATTAAGGGGAATAATATCAACACGTCAATCAACTCCTACACCGGCACATGTAGTTTCGGGTGTGGGCCGTTACAACCAACTCTTCCTCGGCTTGCTAATGTTACTCCCAAAAACATTTTTTTTGTATGCAAAGGAAATAGAAATATAAATGTATTATTATCAGGGCCTTTCATACCATATATAGCTTCACTAGCACTTTTAACCACTCACAACATCATCATTTCATTGGCTCTCTTGGCCATACATAAAGTTCTTTATTCATGGAACGATGGTCGTATTTCACATTTCACACTTTCATTTCGTTACATACAAGGATTGTTACCATAACATCAGCATATACGATATTCTAAAAATCATGACTTTAAGTTTATTAGTAATAAAGGCTTGAAACACTGTGGATTTCTTTTCAAAGAATGGAGCATAATGACTGGCAATCAAAGCACAAGTTAAAATCATAAACAATTAATACACCATTTATTCTTGAAATACTCTTCCCAAAGATGGCAATATACAGTTTCAACTCATGAGTATGTAAGGACTCAAAACACCTTGGAAATACTTTCAAAGGACAGCATGATGATTTACAACTGAAACATGGATTCGAATCATATGCATTAGTTACAATAACCATATTTGAACATTATCCCACAAAGGGGAGCATAATATGATAAAGGAAATTTGAACATGGCTCTAGTACATAATAATTTAGGAAAATCAATTATCGAAATCAACTCGGAATAGTAGGAACAGGAGTTTGAGCAGACCACATTTGGAACTTACGAGAAACTCATGGATTCCAATATTAGAAAGGGAGTTTAGCTTACATACCTCAAATTCGCCCCTTAATTATACTACAATGATCCACTACACTAAAAAATTTCAATATACAATAATAACATCCAATGGGAACAATATTAGTAACAAATGCCACAATTTTGGGCCATTTACGCACTTTATCAAACACCTAGTAGGCATGAATCTCTACATCTCTTAACCATATAATTTGTTCATCCAACCACCACCATTTGCAGACAATATATCTCACTATCATCCTTAAGTAATTTATAACTTCCAACATCATATGTATGTCCAACCATCCATACCCAACCAAACAATTCCATCAAATAATCACTGTTCAATCTCTACAACGGCTAAGTATTTAAATTGGAAAGTTATGGCCTCCAATTACATTCCCATAAGTTCCATTACTTAGTTTATACTCATATACTCATAATAGACCCATGCATGTATGTCTAAGGGGGTAGGATTACCTTTTGCAAGAAATCTTGCAAAACCCTCCTTTGAGTTATTGAAGAAGTTTTCTTGAAAATCTAATAATTTCATGGTGTATTGAGTTAGTTCTAGTGTGGAAATGATAGGATTCACACAAAGAAAATGGGAATTTCTTACCTTGAAAATGGGAGGAGTTGGGGGTCTTGAGAGAGTTGAGGAAAGCTCAAAATTGCATCCAAGTGAAAAGGGGAAAAGGCCTTAATTGACTTAAAAGAAACATTAAGTTGGGGCGCGCCCAGTCTGGCGAAGTGAGCCTCACTTTGCTATCCACTGCATGCAAGGGAAGACAGGACCCGCGCCCGGTCTGGCGAAGCGAGCCTTGCTTTGCTGTCCACCAAAATAACTGGGTGGTCTCACTTTAACAATTTGATCACAACTTTTAGTAGGAGTTTCCAAATGACGAACGACTTGATTAGTTTGAAACTAGACTCGAAGGGATACTCTTTATGGGCAAATTTCATGCAAAATATCTTCATATTATGAGATTTATATCCATTGAAGATCAAGTGTTGCGTGAATTAAGACATCTTTAACACTTGATACTTCCAACTCGTTCCAAAAAACTTTCCCAACTCATAAACCTCCTTAATATGTTCCAAAACACCTTCCACATAGATTTTCATGTCAACATTATGTGGTTATATCCCATAGGTCTCCTTTCATACTCAAAAACATTATTCCCAATTATCGTTGGTGCACTATAAAGTCTTAAATCCTTAGAAAATTCTACGGGGCCTTACACAACCCAATCCAAATAATAATAAGCGAATAAGACCTGCTGCGGCGTGCAGCCCTATCCAAACAACAATAAGCCAATGAGGCCTACTGCGGTGTGCAGCCTGATCCTCCCCCGCTTAGGATCATTCGTCCTCAATTAGAGCTCTAGAACTTAAAATATGCTCAAAATACCAAAAGAATACAGTCTAATTTTCTTACGCATAGGGATTTCCTGCTTTTGCGCCCAAAAATCCACGCCTACGGTTTTCTAGTTATCATTTCCTCTTTTGCGAACCATTTTTCGCACCTGCGGTGTCGTAGATGCGGACCCAACTTTGCATTTGTGAATCACTAGCACCAACGTTTTTTTCTGACACTAAAATGAGCATAACGCTCTTATATGATGTCCAAATTCGACGATTCTTTTTACTATGGCTCCGTAATTACGATGCAGATCTAATGATTCAATCAAAAAGAATTTGGAGCTAATTGGATTAATGTGGTACCATTTATACTCGAAGAAATGAAGCCGAAACATCAAAAACGAGCGCAACACAACCTAAACATATTCGAAAACTTACCTGAGACCCTCGGACCCCGTCCGAACATACCAATAAGTCCAAAAATATAATACAGACCTGCTCGAGGCCTTAAATCCCACATAACAACATCAAAACATGATTCGCACCTTGAATTAAACTTAATGAACTTTTGAGCTTTCAACATCCAAAACTCGTGTCCAATCATATCAAATCAACTTAGAATGACCTTAAATTTTGCACACAAGTTCCAAATGACATAACGAACCTATTTCAAACCCCTGGAACAAAAATCCGATCCCAATATCATCAAAGTCAACTCCCGGTCAAACTTATCAACCTTCCAAACCTTTGAATTGCCAACTTTCGCCAATTATGTCAAAATCTTCTAGAAGCCTCGAAATGCAAATTCGGGCATACGCCCAAACCCAAATCACCATCCAGACCTAACAGAACCATCAGAACTCTGATTCGTGGTTAAATACACAAAAGTCAAACTTGGTCAAATCTCCCAATTTAAATTTAAGAATCACCCTTCCATATCAATTCCGACAACTCGAACAGCAAAACTTACGATGCACGCAGGTCATAATAAATAATGTGAAGATACTCATGACCTCAAGCCACCGAACTGGATGTAAATGCTCGTAATAATCAGTCGGGTCGTTACATTCTCCCCCACTTAAACATACGTTCGTCCTTGAACGTGCCAAGAGTCGTTCCAAAATTGTCAAATCACTGTATATACTCACCATGCACATACCCATGGGTGATCTCACGTTACCCCAATCCGTATAATCATGACAATACCACCTCACCAAAGATCCTTATTTCAACCTTAATCCATAAGCCTTAGATTCAAATCTCTAACATCCGAAATCCATTACAAGACCCAAATTTTGCATCCATACACTGTATAAGTTTGAACAAGATGTATCAAGCCATAACTATAACCCAAGATATAATTACATGATATACCACATAACTTAGATACTCAAGCAATAACGTCCAACCACAATAGCTGCTCAATAACAAATTTGATACTGGTAACAACCTCATATCAAATAAAACCTTGTTCTAAGCCTCTGTACACTGCTAATATGAATAAAACACGTAGAAACTCATAACCACTCATCAGATGAACTAGTCATGGAGCTCTCTCGCCCGATAAGAACCACTGAAAAATTATAAGCTAACGTCCGCTATTATTCTTTCAAACATACTGAATTCAAATCCGATAGCACTTGTTCTAGGTGCAATGACCTCATCTCATCAAATACAAGCTGCTCTAGTGACGTTTCACACCAATACTACATAAAGCCATAAATTGTGCAATCCGTGCAACAACTTAAATATACCCCAAAATGGAAAGAGAACCAACTGAAAACGGTCCCACAATCTCAACAGGTTCCACCACAAGCAGATTTCTACAAACTCATAACACATGGGAGAACCGAAACACATGAAATCAACATAAAGGATCATATCCCAACCTAACTCCGCCACAGTGCGTGACCTAATCCAGACACCGGTCCACATGAAATACCTCAAGCCATAATGCTCAAAATAAAAAACCTTACGCAAATCTACAACAACCATGCAAAGTGCATGACCATAACTATGGGGAATCGGATAGCACAATATACCACCATCAGGAAATACCATAGCTGAGGTGCAATCAATCATTCAACACCCCAATAACCATTTCGCTCGAATTTCGCCATAAGGCCCAAATAGAAACACATCAGGTGTGCAATTAACCAACAGATCACAACCCATCATAGCATAGAAGAGTAACACGTAGAACATATCAGAACACGAACAATATCAACTCTAACCAAATGACACACCCCTCGACAATAGCAGAACAAAGTCAACAAATCTGGCTCAGTGTAGAATACGCGTCCTCATTAGGCCTACCAATGGGCCCCCAAATTAACTCTGGCCATCCACAAATAGATAAATAACCCTCCAAAAGTATATAATAACCTAACCATAACACCTACTATTAGCCGTCTAACTTTTTCCATACCTCCACAGTCTGCAACCAAGGAATAATCTGCATCTGAGAACTCCCAGTCTCCAAATCCTTAGAATACCAGAATCACCATATCCAATCCCAATTCAACCACTCAAGTGACTGACACATCCTTCGTACAAAATCATTCCACGAGAAATACTTCCATAATTCTACCATGCCACATAGCAAATCTGAACATCAATAGTCGATCAACCATGCGAGTACCGCAATACCAATGAAGCATACGCAATTCAAAACACAGTGCGCCTTTATGAATACATACTCAGTCATCCCGAAATCTTCCACTTGATCCCATCTAGAAGAAAATCATAACGTGCAACAAACTCCATATGCATGTATAAAGTGTCCATCCAAAGCCGTTGTCAACACCATCAAGAACTTTCCGAAGCCATATGCACATAACCAAGCCATCAAAATCGAATTCCTCTAACTCAACCAAGTTACATAGATCTCCAAACCAAAAGCATTGCCACATCACACCTACAAAGCCTTGCCATATCAAACGAAATGATCATATCCATTACCATGCTGATCCAACCTACTACCAAGCTTTCCTATTTCTCTGAGCTCCCTCAGAATTTCCTACAAGTTAACACTTCTCCTTGCCAGTACACTACGATCCTTAACCCAACGCTCACCGCAAGAGACCCTAGCATGAAACCATATCGTCCTAAGGCCCATAAGCCATTGTATTCCTCCGAGATACCCACTCTGAATAGACCTTATGTGAATCTAAAGTTGTTTCCTTAACCTCTCTGATACTGAAATATAGAATCTATAATGATACTGAAATACCGCGAGTCTCGACACCATCCATTGCATATATCAGATCTTAGCCTTTTACAAATCTGCAAATTCCTCAAATATCACATATGAAGCTTGAACTCATTAGAACTATCTCAAGAGTCATCCACCCTATTCTAATCTCGAATGTACCGCCCAAATGAGCCGAACGACCTATGCTTAATTAGTACACCAACACCTAAAAAAGTAACCTCGGCTCAATGCAACCGAATGACTCCCTTTTTCTTAGCACATTACATCCATCATAAATAACTAACCTAAACCATTCCAAGATCTCCATATATCCATATAGCATAATACATTATGTATCCAGAAATTTTCTTGCTCAAATCATCCTCAAAACCAACCCCTTCAAGTCATAATTGATCCACATATATGCCTCAAGCCGAAACTAAAGTACACATAACCATGCAACCTGGTCGTTGATATCAGACTCCCCCACTTGGCTCAAAGCCATAGGAAACAACATTCGATAACCCAAAATGCCCTTACTCCATTACTGCCATAATCCTGCACTATAATTCAACTGAATCCTTCATAAGCTCATGTAACACAAATCGTAAAATACCTCAAATCATCTAATAAACTTACATTCATCCTCGTGGCAGTCAAGCAAACTTTCCCAAGCGATCCCACTTAAATTGCAACACCTATAACCCACTGGTAGGAAGGAACTCTCCACATAATCATCATAAGAATCACACAACCTGAGAACATCCTGCAAGAGATAACCCACTTGCTTAGCCTCAAACTAGCATCTCTATGCCCTTTCATGGCCACAACTACTATATAATCACTAAATCTTCCTGAGTATGAACTCGTCAACAAGACATAAGAATTTACTTTATCCACAAATGAACAACATGAAAGATCCCCCAACACGCTCATAACTCGAGACTGTACGATATATCAAGTTAGAAATCAAGAACCTAATAGTCCTGCTCACATCCCCAACTCTTCTCGTCACCTCCAAGCCATCTGGACACATCCCGCAGTCACATTATACACATCATATAGCCATCACACCACTCACCGTGCCATAAATCCCACTCCTAAGAACACTACCGGACATATAAGTCCAAAAGCACATGCTTATACAACTAAAATTACCGAGCCCCAGCTGCGGTCCAAACCCCAGCCTCAAGTCCTCCAGACTAGCCCATCACCAAAATATAAAAATCACATCTCATACCTTCCATTGAATTACAAGCCGTCGAAGCACAGTAGATACCGAGCGCTCACATAATATACAAGTGAGTGGAAGGAATTCAAAGAGATACACTTCAAGTTGAATCAATGCCGCATGACAAGAAAAGAAATAAGGGAAGTTTGTCCTAGATGACTTGTAGAATCTCAAAGAAAGGTATGGACGCCATCAAACTGATCCACAAGACACTACAAGACACTCGCTCGTGACTCATAGAACCTATAAACCTAGAGTTCTGATACCAACTTGTCATGACCCAAAATCCATCCAGTCGTGATCGCACCTAACCCAACCTGCTTGGTAAGACAAATAACATTCAACACGACTCAAATGAGAATAATAAGAGCCAATGAGTAAAATAACTGAACTTCTACACAAAATCCCAATGATTGGTAAGACAAATTATGAGCTTCTAAGACTTAGAATTTACAAAGCTGGAATGAAATAAATACATCATCTACTCGAAATATACATAAAAAGATTTACAAATCTAAAGCTACCAAGGACAAGTGGAAGCTATATCTAGAGAACAGGTACATCTTCAATGCTAGCTCCCACCATACACAACAGCATCAGCTCCAAGATCTGCATGCAAGGTACCAAAGTGCAGTATGAGTACAACCGACCCCATGTACTCAATAAGTAACAAATCTAACCTCAGGTTGGAAGTAGTGATGAGCTCGGAAGATAGTAAGAGTCCAAAACCAATAGCCAATAATAACTCATAATATCATAATGAGGATAGTAAAAGCAATAACTTAAAAGATATTAAGCTCAGTTTGTTCATATTTACTGGAAAGTAGGGATGTTTTTCAAGTATAACAGTCCAAGTCCAAATCTTACAACTGAAGTCAATTAAACATGGGTTTATCAAAAGAACTGTATTTTTTCCATTTCACAACATTAGATAAAACTCTTCGTCAACCAGATAGCATGAGAAAAATGCATCTCTATGCCTATATGTCAATATATATATATCAAGTCATCAAATTTCATATTACCGTCTAGCATAAGGAAAGTACATCCCTATGCCTACATGTCAAATATGCATGTCAAGTCATCAAATGTCACATTACTATTTAGTATGAGAAAAATACATCTCTATGCCTACATGTAAAATATACATGTCAAGTAAATATTTTCACAGTGATATCATCAAGTACCCTTACTCTCAGCACACTCAAGATGCCTGGCTCAAATGTCCCAACTCCATCACACACGCACAATCACTAAGCAATCTACGGGTTTTTGGCTCAAAATCCCCTCACCAAAGCACGTGTATATATCACTGTTCCTGCGCTCACTACAGGTATGTCAGACTACGGAGGGGCGGATCCTGCCTAAGCGCTAATCAAAAGCCAATATGGCCTGTTGTGGCGCGCAACCCGATCCAAATAATAATAATCCAATAATGCCTGTTGTGGCGTGCAGCCCGATCCAAATAATAATAATAATAAGAAGCCAATAAGGCCTATTGCGGCATGCAGTACGATCCAAATAACACTCTCAATACGGCTCTAAGGCTCACCTCAGTCATCAACCTCTCAAGTCTCAAGGGCTCACAATCTCATATCACCCAGCCCAAACAGTACCACATATGGAAAAAAACAACAACGTGTGATGTACTATTAAATAATGAACAGAGACTGAGATATGATATGCAAATGAAGAATCATGACTAAGTGTATAACCACAGTTAAGTCAGGTAGCTCAAAACAATAGAAATAGCCTCATTAGGTCTCAATCAAATAAGCACATAGCCTAAACTTGATTTCTAACATGAATCACAGCCCAAATAATCAAACAGGTAGGGGAAACATGGATAACACAATGTTATATAGAAAAACAAGCCCGGTAATAGTCTAAAAGACAACTCGGATCACGATTACTCCGGTGCACGCCCACACGCCCGTCACCTAGCATGTGTGTCACCCCAATACATCTCATATAACATATTTTCTAGGGTTAAATACCCTCAAATTGACGTTTAGATATGTTACTTACCTCGAACAAGCCAGATTAAATACCGGGCAAGCAAAATAATACTCTATACCGGGCAAGCAAACCAATACTCTAGGAATGCCATCCCACATGAATCAACCTTCAAACAGCTCAAAAATAAACAAAAGCAACTCAAAAACATCAAATAACACCGTAGGAAATGATTCTAAACGAAAAAGGTCGAATCTTTAATCAAACACTCAAAGTCAACCAAACAACCAACTTGGGCCCGCACCTTGGAACACAAGAAAACTCAAAAATTCCAATAACGCATTCGAGTACGAGTCCAACCATACTAATTTCATCTAATTCTAACTTTGAATCGATGTTCAAAACTCAATTATTCACTTTAGAAAAGATTTTCATAAGAATCCCCAATTCTCCAATTAAAATATGGATTAATTCACAAATGAACTACTTTAATCATGTTAAATACATAAATTGAGGTTAGATACTGGCCCCCATGAAAGGATGAGAAGAATGCCACAAACATCACCTAAATCAGAGCTTTAGAACTCAAGAAATGCTCAAAATACTAAAAGAACGCCGTCTGATTTTCTTATACACAAGGATTTCCGTTTTTGCGCCCAAAAATCTGCACCTGCGATTTTCCAGCTGTCATTTTCTCTTTTTCTGACAATTGTTTTGCACCTGCGGTGTCACGCCTCGACCTCGGGGAGCGCGATCGGTGCTCAACCGACATAACTCTGCCGAGCAAGCATGTACAATACCTTCTATCCGAACCCACCCATGAATAAAGAGATTTATTTCATTTATTAGTCAATGAGGAGGATCATGTAAACAACACCAATTCATTATCATTAGTTACGTCATTAATAAGTCTCAAAATACATACACTTTCATAATTTGAAGTGGAACATATGATACAAATATAGCATTACTAGTTTAACTTTCCCAACACCAACATACAACCTACATTATGTTTACGGAGCCTCTAATAGGTACAAAAGGGTACTATGATAGTGCTGGCAACAAGGCCCCGGCTATATCTCAAAACATAATACACAAGGAACAGAATAGACACGATACCGAAATGAAGTGGGGCTCACCAAGTTAGTTGGGAAGAGGGTGTGCTGCTATCACTGATCAATGTCGCCTACTGTGGAACCACCTGCATATATTAAAGATGCAGTGCCCCCGGCAAAAGAGACATTAGTACATATGGAATAGTACTAGTATGAATGACTAAACACCCTCTCAATACAACGAGTAATAAAACAAGGAAGAACAATCATAGAATCAATGGGAGCCTCAAACAATACCAAGATATCAGGTTAGGAGCAAGATAAGATTTCAAGTAAATTTTTGTAGTTTAGGTTGGGAGATCTTTAGTATCGATATACCACTGTTTCTTTAGCACAGAGTCCGATCAAACCCGACCGGCTAGGCCGTTTCACCCAAATACATCCAATCACAATCACAATCACATGCACAAGAACCACCATGTGTGCGGCATGACGTCCGATATGGACCCGATCGGCTAGGCTGTCTCACCACAATGTCGTGTGGATCGACATCACCCTTTGCTAGAAATCATCTCATCCCATTTAAGGGGAATAATCTCATCACATCAATCTTATGACAAATAAGGGGAATGATCCATAAATCCTAACAATCTCAATCTATTTAGAAACATAATAAAATTGAACCATAATTAGGAAGATACTCGCTAGTTCAACTCATTTGAGTATTTTATCAAACACTAGGTGAGAATTATGATTTCAAGGTTATCCTATGGTTGATTCCTTCATCCCACAACTCAATATCTATCCTTTGAGATCAAAATCCTTCCCCCAACTTTGTTGGTACATGCATGCATAGATAACAACCCCATACCTAAGAATCACACTCCTCATTACCCATCTTCTACCCTAAGCTCGAAATTGAAGAATAGGGTATGGAACCTTACCCCTTGGATGAAGACCTTGTATATTTTTCTTGTTAATTCTTCAAGGATTGAGCAATGATTGGTGAACCAACCACTTGGGCTTCCTCCTTTCTCTCTAAAACACTCTCTTCTCTTTAAAATGGCAGAATTCCTCTTCAAAAATGGTCCTTTAAGTCTATTTATTAAAATAAGATCGGGTTATAAAAATAGAAAAATGGACCCTCCGAACTCTGCTCTGCGGTCGCAGTGTGGACTGCAGAATAGATATGCGGCCTGCAAAATGTGTCGCGAAAGTGATGCCAAAAATTAGGCTGCTCTAGATTACTCTACGGTCAGGTCTGCGGTCCACAGACCAGTTCTGCAGCCGCACAATTGAACGCATAATTACCCTCCGAATATCTGCATGCCAACTCTGCGACGGAAGTGCAGCCCGCGAAACGATTATGAGGTTGCATAGTTGACTGCAAAATGACCTCCAAAATTGTCCATTTCTCTGCTTCACCCCGCGGCGGATTTGCGGTCCGTGGAGTAGTTCTGCGATCGCATAATGGACCGTAGAAATGCCCTGTTCTGCAACAATATTTCTCCAACTCTCCAACGCACTGTGCAACCCGAAAAGTCCGAAAAATCCTCAAACACGTTACTCTACCTCGGCGCCACAAAACCCCACGTTCTAGGTGAAATTTTATGGGGCCTTACATCCTCCCCCGCTTAAGATCATTCCTCATCGAATGAGGGTCAAAATCTGCCATTAGCATCCAATGTGACTCAACTATTACTTCACACACCAGCAGTTCCAAATTTCTAACTAACTCCCCAAATCTGCAGACATTTCGGCAGAGTTTCCCCTATAACCGGGCCTATCAACCTATCAGAGAACACCATAAACCAAACCTAACAACATATACATAATCCAACGACGTATCATAACATGAAAAAAACACCAACCGTGGCATCATAAGTATATATATATATATATATATATATATATATATAAAGGAACAACCTTAACATCGACTGTACATGTGATATATAATTCATAGAAGGTAAGCTCTCAGCATTTTCATAGAACACAAAGACTCAATTACATAGCTATTCAAACAAATGAGGATATTTCTTCTTCATCTCTTCCTCGGCCTCCCAAGTGGCATGTTCGACCTGTTGGTTTCGCCATAGCACTTTCACGGAGGTAATTTCTTTATTTCTCATCTTACGGACTTGCCTATCAAGAATGGCAACTAGAATTTCTTCATAAGGCATTTCTTCATTAACTCAATAGTCTAAACTGGAGCAATAAGCGACGGGTCTCCAACCACCTTCTTCAGCATGGATACATGAAACATCGGGAGCACTAAAGACATCTCTGGAGGTAGTTCAAGCTTATAAGCCACCCGACCAATCCTTTGAATGATTATGTACGGTCCGACATACCTCGGACTCAACTTTCCTTTCTTACCAAACCGCATATGTAAGGCCTCAAAAAATTTCACCCAAAACCCGGGGTTTCATGGTGCCAAGGTAGGGCATTTCTGCGATCCATTTTGCGGTCCCATAACTGGGAAAATTTGGGATAATATTTTGCGATCAATTATATGGCCGCATAACCATTTTGCGGGCCGCACAATCCATCGCAAATCCAACATGAAGATTTCTAGAGGGGAGTTCTGCGGTGCATTATGCGACCACAGACCTGCTACAGACCCACCACTCTTGCTATTACTTCACCGAGGTTAATCATGATACTTATAAGTGCATGGGGTCTCTATGGCCCCATATAATTTTACTAAAACTCGGGGTTTCGTGGTGTCGATGTATGCTAATTTGTTTGATGATTGTCAAATTCTTCGGAGGAAGATTTTGCGGCGCACTATGCGACTGCATAACTGATCTACGGATCGCAGATCTATCGCAGACTCGACTAGGCCAACCAAATTTTGGAGGACCATTTTACGGTCCACTTTGCGCGCCGCAGACTTGATCTGCGGTGCACTCTACAATCGCAGAGTTGAGTTCGGAGGGTCCATTTTCTGATTTTATAACCCGATCCTATTTTTATAAAACAACCTTGGGGCTTATTTTAGAAGGTTCAAACTGCTATTTTAGAGAGAGGAAAATGCTCTAGAGTCAGAGAAGGAATCCCTAAGATATTTGTTCATCAATCCTTGCTCATGTCTTGAAGAATTCACAAGGAAACCATGCTAGTTATCTTCTAAAGAGGTAAGGTTCTAGCCCTAGCTTTCCATTTCGAACTTGGGGTAGAAGATGAGGAATATGGAGTGTGATTCTTGGGTATGAGAGTGTTATTTATGCATGTATGTACCATCAAGGTTTGTGGAAAGGTTGTTTAGCTCAAAAGAGTAAATATTGGGTTGTGGGATGAAGGAATCCACCATAGAAGAACCTTGAAATCATAATTAGATCGAAGTTACGAATATCTTCCTAATTATGGTTCAATTTTATTATGTCACTAAATAGATCGAAGTTGCTAGGAGTTCTGAAATATTGTAGTAATTTAAGGAAAGCTCAAAGCGAGGTATGTTGGCTAAACTTCTTTCTTAGAATTAAATCCCACGATGTACTCGTAAGTCTCAAGTATGATGGGCCAAGTTCTTATTTCTCATATTCAAAGATATTCATAATAAATTTGACCATTCCGAATAGGCTTTGGGTCAAAAGATATATGTTCAAAATGTGTTATGAATTCTCTTATCATGTTATGTCATCCTCCAAGAATGTGTTCAAAGTATGGGTTATGTATTAGAATCTTATGAATTCAATCATGTTTCAATTGCAAGACATTATGCCAAATTGTGGAAGAAAAATCAATGTGCCTAAGACTTTTATTTTTCCATATGTGTACTAAAAGTTGTGATTAGAGATGACTTGTTATTGATAAGCCATGATGATGTTTGAAAGTGAAGGGGTGAGCATGAAATATGAGATACGACCAACGTGGCAAGAATGGTATTACATTTGTGGCCACTAGCGTCAACGAAATGAAAAGATGTGAAAAAGATTATGAATTGAACTAAAAAATCCTTTTTATAATAAACATTTTTAGGAACATTGTTAGTCACCGAGGAAGGGTAGGTCGAAATAACCTAACCCTGAAACTACACGTGCCGGTGTAGGAGTGATTGAGGGGCAAATCCCCCGAACTGATATTTTTAGAATATTCCCCTTAAGTGGGATGAGATGGATGTGTTGAGATTATTCCTCTTAATTGGGATGAGATGATTGCTAGCGTAGGGTGATGTCAATCCATACGACATTGTGGTGAGACGGCCTAGCCGAGGGTCGAGATTGAACACCATGCCGCGTACATGGTGGTGATTGTGTGTGATTGGATGTCTTTGGGTGAGACGGCCTAGCCGATAGGGCCGAGATCGGACTCCGTGCTAAAGTAACGGTGATATATCGATACAAAAGATCTCCCAACCTAAAATATTTAAATTTACTTAAAAACCTATATCGCTCCTAACTTGATGCTTTGGTATTATTTGAAGCCTTCATTTTGATCCTATGAATGTTTCTCCTTGTATTGTTACTCATTCTATTGAGAGATTGTTTAGTGTTCCATACTAGTGCTATTCCATATGTACTAACGTCCCTTTTTGCCGGGGGCGCTGCATTTTTAATGGATACAGCTGGTTCCACAACAGGCGGCATTGATCAATGATAACAGTTCACCCTCTTTCCAGCTGACTTGTTGAGCCCCACTTCATTTTGGGGTCATGTATCTTTTATTCCTTGTGTATTATATTTTGAGGTATAGCCGAGGCCTTATTGCCGGCACTATCATAGTACCCTTTTGTATTCGTTAGAGGCTCCGAAGACATAGTGTGGCTCTTACATACTAGTGATATAATTGTATCACATGTTTCCACTTCGAAACTATGAATGTGTAATGTAATATTTTGGAGACATATAAATGACGTAATTAATGGTAATGAATTGGTGTTTCTCACATGATCATCTCATAGTCTAATTTATGAATTATATCTTCTCTTTATTCATGAGTAAGTTCATGTAGAAAGTGTCTAGCAGGCTTGCTTGACCGG
>AWOL01S0401963.1:0-12752 GCA_000715115.1 Nicotiana otophora
TTTACTAACCATTTTAGATGATAGGCAAAAAGATAGCCCGTACCAGATGATGACATTAGACCCAAAAGACACACGGAATACTTAATTATTCCCGGTCTAATTTACAATAATTTTGATGGAAAGAGTTAAGAAGTCATCATCTAAAAAAACTCCAAGTCCCGTGTGTATTTTGTTTTCCAGAAAAATTACAAAAAGAAAGGAGTTGATTCATTATTCAAGTTTTCATACTTCAACGCTTAAACAATGGCAGGACTATGCATATGAAGAAGTACACAAAGGAATAAGATGCACACCACAAAAGCATCGTTTAGCCAAAGGAAAAAACTTGAAGAAAATGTCAAATTTTCAATCTCGCATAAGGAATGAGAAGTAAAGAGTTGAAAAACATGCAGAAAACTCCCACGAGCTTTTAGGTTAAGGCTATAAATTTAGTCACGAGATAAACATATCCGTACTTGTAAACCTGATATAAAGAAAGCAGTTATGAAAATATTATAACATAAATATTTGTTTGAAAGTTCAAATAAAACTTCTTCAAATTACTTCATATTTCATATCTTTGCATCAATACGAAGATATGACGTCATCTTCATTAGTGTTGTTAATATAAAAGGGCCCTCTTTTACAAGAAAGCCTGTGCATATTAAGACGTGGCATATTAAAGCATTTCAAATGCATGTAAAGGCTCGAAACTTAAGATCATAAAGCATAATACAAGATATGAAACAAAATGATATTAGCATTAATATCAAAAACGGTGAAGGAAATGTTTCCCAAAATCAACTTCAAGCAAAAAATAAAAACAAAATGTTTCATAAGCACCAATAAAAGAAAATTCTAAAGTAAAGGGTAAAAAACTATGTAGCATCATCAGCAGGGGTGGACGGATCAACTTGAGAAGACGAAGGCTGGGCATTAGCTTGGTCAGCTACGGGACCGTTTTTATCACCTTTGGAACTTTAATTCTCGGGTGTAGAAAAATATTGACATTGCTGAGTATCTTCAATTACCTCTTTAGCTTTGGTAATCTCATCCTCGAGGTCAAAACCCTTCTGGTTAGCCTCGATCAAAGTTTCTAGACGAGTGTTTAAAAAAGGCCAACTAACATCAACTGTTAATTTGTCTTCAAGAGTTTCATAATCTTTCTCCAATTGATCTATTCTTGCCCTCATGTCTTCTTTTTCAGCTTCTGAATTAGGATGCCTTCAAAGGTTCACGATTATCCTCAAGGAACTTGACTTTATCAGAAGAGGCACGGATAACCTCTTAAGCTTGAGTGAGCATTTGAACTAGATCGCCAACGTACACCTCCTTTTGATTTAGAAATTCTTTTAAGCTCATAATCTTCTCAATGACCTAGGAGTTCTACTCAGCAAAGAAGGATTCTAGTATATCTTTATCTTTTTCAACTTAATTGGAAGAAGCCTTCAAAACTACCAATTCGGCAGTTGCAATCTTGAGCTGCTGCTCCAAAGCCCCATTTTCTTTAGCAAGGGCATCTTTTTCAAGTTGAAGGCTTTCAAATTGCTCCTTTCAATTGTCAGCCTCTGTACGCAACTCTTTCATTTGCTGCTCAATCCAAGATATTCTTCTCTTCAACTTCGTGCCTGTTAAATTGATCTGCAAAAATACAAGGTAGAAAGGTTAAAAACTTAGAAGTAAAGGAGGAAACATAAGAGGAGAAGAATATACCTTAAGAGCAAAATGAATAACATCATTCATTAAGGTTATAGAGCTGTGAGACTCAAGCTTTTCCCTCTCCACGGGGCCGTTCAACACTTTCAAACACACTGCAACTTGGTTAGATTTGTTTAACAAATTTCCACTATTAGGGACTTCAATCAATAATTTCTTGATGCCTCTACTCCCACTAGAAGGGCCAGCCTCTTCATGTGGAATAGTAGCAGGTGCGGTGACAGAAAGAATTACGGGTGTGGTAGCAAAAAATATGAAAGGATTAACGGCAGGAATGATAGGGGTCATTGGAAGAGTAGCAAGGGATGGCTCTTCAAAACAGGGCCAAAATCTTCTTCACCCTCAAATCCTTGAGCGAAGAGTCTATCAATAGAACTTTGGGGGAAGGGAGGGTTACCAGAATAGTCAATATCTTCATCTTCTGAGATGTCGAAAGGGACACTCTAAGGTTCATCAATAAGTTTGAAAGGCACGGGGCCTAAAGGTAGATCTTGAGGAACGATGGCTTAATCATCTAAAACCATACGCCTCCTAACTCGTGGCTTCTTCACTAGAGAGACATCTTCATCATCATCTTCTTCTTCTTCTTAATCGGAGGCGTTGATTTCACTCTTCTTCCTCTTTGAAGAAGACACACTTAAAATCTGTTCCTTGGTTGTGCTAACAGAAAGTCTAGCAGCGGGAACAGAGCCTGGACGAATGCCACAAACAACAAAACTTGAGAATAATGAAAACGGGTTAGAATAAGAAAAGTTATATAAAAAAAGGAAAGGGTTCGGTAAGGTAAAATACCATAGGTTTTCACTTTCCATCCAAACTTTTGGGAAAAGAATTTCCAAGATCTCTGTTCCAAACTTTTCTACCCAATTACGAAGGTCGGGAAGTTCACCAAAAAATTCCATAACTGTTGAGAGGTACGGAAGAAATGAATGAGGAAATCAAAATTATAAGAGAAGAGAAAAGAAAGTGACATAAATAAATACTCACGTGCAATGTTCCACTTCTCAGGGAAAGGCATGTTTTCATCACCCACCAAATCACGAGTAGGAACAGCCACGAACCGGGCATACCGACCACTAACACAATCATCTTCATGGTTGACTAAAACTCTCTTGCTTCTCGCCACAAGCGAAAAGACACCTTCGCGAAAGAGCTTTAGGGAATACAGATGAAGTAAGTGTTGAAAGGTAAAAGGGGCTGAAACCAAGTTTGATAAATAACGAAGGAGAGATACTACCCTCCACACTATCGGGCCTATCTGACCGAGACATACATTGAAGTAACGATAAAACAAAAGGATCAATGGGTCAAAAGGTGGGTTGAATCCTAGGGTGAAAGAATAGGTGTAAACAAATGAATAACCTTTACGATAAGAGATTATTGTTAGTTTGAGTGCCCATATGAATTACTAAAGAACTTGATTCTTTACTGTGTTCTCTAAGCATAAAGTAAATAAGCAATAAAATGAACACAACGATTTTTACGTGGAAAATCACCCGGATCAAAAGGTGCAAAAACCACGACCTACCACATAGGATTTTCAACTCTAACTCCACTAGAACAATGAGACAAAATGTATCAATTACAAGACTGTAATTCAATACTCTCCAGTACTCCTACTACTCCTATTTGATTCACAAGTTACTCTAACTTGTAAAGCAAACACTCACTCCAACTCATTAATTGTAAGTGACACTTGATCACAACTCAATTTCCTAAAACACATTCATTAGACTAACTCAAGAAGAATACAATACAAGTACTCGACTAGGGTAAACAACTTATGACTCTTCAGTTAATGTGTAAAAGGATAGTTTCAGAAGTCCAAAGTCGATCGTCTTTAAATGCTCCAACTTGAGATCTTCTAGGAGTCCTATTAATAGTTAGCTTCCTCTTTTATTGGACTCCTACTGTTCCAAGGATTCTACTAGCTTTGGGACTTTTGTCTCTGACTGAATTATTCATATCTTCTTGAGCAATAACCCTTATCACATATAGCAGCCTTCTTCTACCTAACTCAGACCTGGGTAACTTTTTAAGTTACTGTCTTGTACAGACGTACAAGTATCAATATGAGGAGCTGGTCCTTAATCCCGAGGAGCGGTTTATTCGGAACAATTAAGCAGCTATGTTGAGGACCTGGTTCTTTGAGCATTTAGTCATACTTTGTTAATCATCAAAACTTCAATACGCAACAAATTCCCCTTTTTGATGATGACAAACTATGTGCACGGTAGAACCAGGTAATCACATCAAAGAACAAGATAATCACAATAAGTGACAAGTACTATTGACAGACATGTATGATCACAACCTCACAACCTTCCAACCTTTTCTTCCCTATTTTGGAATCATTGAAAACGCACAAAAAAATGTTAGGCAATAAGCACATATAATGTATGATTCAAGTCTAAACAGGCTACGACACAAGCTTAAGAAATATCAAGGCAAACAGACTAGGCTGAAGATCTAATATTGTATAAAGGAGTAAAGCATAACAAGAAGAGACATTAAGTAATGCCAAAATAAGCTCAGGTCCTTGTCTTAACCATTAAAACAAAATAAACTAATCATACTGCAAACTACTCAGACTAAGACAAAAAACAAAGGCATCATTGGAATAGCAAAAGAAACTAAGGACACTGGGAAGGAACATGTTCATGGGTGAGAAGTAGAGGGGGTCAAAGTTTTCATAAGGGTGGCAATCTGTTGAGCATGAGCCTCTCTATCTCTTCTGAGCTCTTCCCTAAGTTGACTTATTTCCTTTCTCAGCTCATCATTGTCTTCACGAAGCTTGTCATTCTCTTCAACAACCAACTCCAACCTCTTACTGAGCTTTGCAGCCCTACTACTCCGAGGTTGAATAGTAGGTCTTATGGGTCCTCTAGACTTGATATCCTCATACCCACACTGCTTGAGGGTAACAACATCCAAAATGTCATTGTAGTTTCCAAACTTAAGTTCAGGTAAGGCAATGTTGAGCTTTTCAAACAACTCAGTTAATATGAAACCATAAGGCATAACATGCTTGGGTTTGGAGGTGTCGGCAGCTCTTGCCATATGCTGAATCATCAGGCTAGAAAGATTGCTAGGTCTACCAGTGTCTAGTAGTTCCATCACAACCATGTCCAGCAGAGTAGCTTCATGCCTTCTCTCAGATCTCTGAAGAATGCAGGAGTTTACAAAATGAAACAACAACTTGTGGAAGGGAGACATATCAGTCTTGTACACCTTTTGGGGAGCATCCAGTTAAAACTTTTGAGAGAACTTCCTTGTGCTCACAATACCAGTGTCAACACCATTGTCTATGGCTAGCCACTTTTTCTTTAAATAATTGTCAAATCCTAAAGAAGAGATATTCAGAAGCATCGCCAGCTCCTCAGCATCAAACTTCATTTTAAATCCCCCTACATTACTCTTGAGTACCTTCCCATCAAAGTTGAAATTTGCATAGAACTCCACCACAACAGGAACATATACTGGGGGAAGGCTTTGACAAACATATGCTTCCACCCCTATAGCTCAAGTTTTTCAACTAGTTGATACATCCCCTTCTCATCAGTGTTCGCAAGAATCTTCCCATTTAGCACTTTCTGTTCTTGAACTCTGTGATTCAATCAACTGCAGTTGGCACATTCTTTCTTGTTTTATCCCTACTAGCCCTTGCAGAAGGGGTAGTAGTTTTTGGAACTTTGGGAACCTTTCTCTTTGGTGAAGAGGACTTAGCTGGCAAGGCAGAGTCAGACTCATCTTCTCCATCTAGCTCAACAACAGGTTTCAAAATTGAAACCTTCTTCCTTGGCTTCTTTGCACTTCTAGACTCCTTAATGATATGTGCATCAACATCCTTTCTTTTTCTCCTTGTAAGAGGAGTCCTGGAAGGAGGATCCACTCATTTCCTTGTTAGGACTGGTGACTTCGTAGCTTTCACAAGAGTCTTCATGGGTTTCTTCCCAACCTCAGATAGTGGTACATCATCTTCATCAATGCTAACTTCTTTATCTCCAGTGAAAGGAGTTAATAGAGACCCAGGTTCTTGAGCCCTTGTCTCTCCACCAATTTTTTCTAAAGGGGCTATAACAATGTTCCCAATGGTTATAGAGCCTTTATATTCCTCACTCTCTTCATCACCTCCTTCACTCTCACTTACCTTTTCTTGATCCTCACCCTTACATTTAGAGTCGTCCTCTTCTTTACTATGATTTTTTTCTTCTGCAGAATCATTATCATCTGTATCACTCTCCTTCTCATCTCCATATGCTCCCTCATTCTCACTCTTTTCTTATTCATTGGCTATGTTTTGAGCATCATGCTCCTCATGACTGTTCATAACTTCTTCTTCTTTTTCACCCCCATCATCATCCTCAGTCCAATTAAATGAAATGCCATAAGAAGCCTCCTTTTTACAGGTTCTTTACTTTTTTCCCCCTCAACCACAGGCTCTACAGCAGTAGTATCTACATCTTTCCCCTTAACCACATGCTCTATAGCAGTAGTATCTACCTCCTTCCTCATATCACCTATACCCTTTTCTATAGTAAATTTCTCCTTTTATGGCTTCTCACTCATGGGTGGGAGAGTATCTAGGGGTGCAATATCTATAGCAGACACCAAAACATCTAATTTCAAAGGAGGATATTGTACCTGATCAGTAATGACCAACACTGATTCCCCCTGAACCACAGATATTTTGGCTACTGTGTCTACCTGCGTAGCAGCATCAGGCTCTTTCTTGAAAGATTTTCTTTGAGTGGACTTGACCTTTGTTGACTTAGAGGTATTTTTTGCAGTAAGCTCAGGTGCATGGGTGGTTGGTTTTGGAAGTGGGGGTTACAGTGGAGGCGGAGATGGTAAGAGTAGTAGGAACAAGGGATGATGATGTAAGTACAATGGAGGATATCGAAAGATAAGGAGCAGGTGTGGGTTCTCTTGATGGCTTGGCACTTTTCTTTGATTTGGGCTTCATGATTTTGGGTTTTGCTTCATCTTTGGTTGATGATTTGGCTTTAGAGGGGGTTTGACTGGCTTTAGTCATGGTGATCAGATAAGAGACTCGAAGAAGAGAAAGGGAGAATTAGTTCTTGATATTTGCTCTAGATTCTTGCTTAGGGTTTGAGAGAAACAATGAGGTCTGAAAAGCTTATCATAAGAGCCTTTTAAAGACATTACTCCTGATTAGACTGGAATAGAGAAGGTGACCAAATTTGAGTTCTAACGGGACTCTTATAATAGTTACTTTGAGTGTTAGGATTTCAGGAGTAATTGGACTCTAATTGCACTAGGATTCCCCCTTACTCTTTGACTAGAAGACGACTAGAAGTGATGCCAGTGGAATTAGAAGTTTAGCATAGCAATAAATTTAAGATATTAAGTCCTAGTAACTTAAGACAGTACGGCACGTACCTGAGTCAAAGAACCAACTCTTTAGAAACTCCTTATTTGTTTCTGCAATAAAGCTTCAACACTTCATATTAGTATCATACAACACAATTATCAGTCAAATTTTCCAAGCAAGTGTGTGAGCTTAATACAAGCACAAATCTAATCAAACACATTATACTTAATTATCTACATCTAATTATGTCTTTTCTAGCCAATCACTAGGATTCAACTTAGTGGGAAGAGTTGATTAGACCTAGTTCTAGTCTATTTCTTTCAAAGTGATCCCTACTCATAACTTTAGTAAAAATATCAGCAATTCGATCTCCAGTTTTACAAAACTTAATTGAGATATTCCCCATTTCAACATTGTCCTTGAGAAAGTGATGTCTAATTGCAATATGCTTGGTTCTTTTATGTTGACATGGATTTTTAGCAATGTTTATGGCACTGGTGTTGTCACAGAAAATGGGAACACAATCAACAAATATGCCATAGTCTCTTAGTTATTGTCTTATCCATAGCAACTGAGCACAGTGGATGTTGCTGCAACATATTCAGCCTCAGCTGTAGATAAGGCCACTGAGTTTTGCTTCTTGGTTCCCAAGACACCAGATAAGAACCTAGAAAATGAGCTGTTCCTGAAGTGCTTTTCCTGTCAACATGAAAACCTGCATAGACAACATCAACATAACCAACTAGATCAAAGTTATACCCTCTGGGATACCATAGATAGAGGTCAGGGGTCCTTTTGAGATATCTTATTATCCTATTGATAGCCTTCAGGTGAGATTCTTTGGGATTTGCCTGAAATCTTGCACATAACCCCACACTAAACACTATATCAGGCCTGCTGGCTGTGAGGTACAACAGTTGCCCAATCATTCCTCTATATAGTTTTTGTTCCACACTTTCTCTTCTTCATCAAGGTCAAGCTTTGTTGTAGTTGCAATGGGAGTGTCAATGGACTTAGATGAGTCCATGTTGAACTTCTTCAGTAGTTCTTTGATATATTTCTACAAATATATCATGGTTATAGTAGGTGTTTGCTTGATTTACAGCCCTATATAGAAGTTCAATTCACCCATCATGCTCGTTTCAAACTCATTTCCCATCATCTCAGCAAATTTCTTGCACATTGCTTCATTGGTAGCCCCAAAGATAATGTAATCCACATACACTTACACAATTAGAATATTCTTCCCTCTGCTCCTTAGAAATAGAGTGTTGTCGACCTTTCCTCTTACAAAGTTGTTGGCTAAGAGGAACTTTGAGAGTCTTTCATACCAAGCTCTTGGTGTCTGTTCCAGTCCATAAAGAGCTTTATCCAGTCTGAACACATAGTCAGGAAATTCTTCACTTTCAAATCCAGGAGGTTGTTTGACAAACGCTTCCTCCCTCAGATAACCAATCAAAAAGGCACTCTTTACATCCATCTGATATAAGGTGAATTCCATGTGGGCAGCAAAGGCTATCAACATTCTTATAGATTCTAGCTACAGGTGCAAACGTCTCATCATAGTCAATGCCCCCCTCTTGATTATATCCCGGAACCACCCGTCTGGCCTTGTTTCTTGTGATAGTTTCTTGTTCATCCAGCTTGTTTCTGAACACCCATCTAGTACCTATGACAGTTCTGTTCTTAGGTTTCTGTGCCAAGTGCTAGACCTTGCTTCTCTCAAACTGATTTAGCTCATCTTGCATGGCTATGATCCAGTCTGGATCCTTTAGAGCTTCTTTGATGGTCTTAGGTTCAATATGTGAGAGAAATATTATGAGTGCATATAGATTTATTAGAGAAGACCTGGTTTGCACCCCTGCATTTGAATAAGAGATGATATTCTCAAGAGGATATGAACTTTGATGCTTCCATGGTCTAATCTATATACCGAGAGAAGATTCACCCGAGGAGTGACCCAAAGGAACATGTTCAGTGGGTGTGGCTTCATTAGTCTGGTCAATAGTTAGAGTAGTTCTTTCTTCTTCTTGTTCCTCATGATCACTGTCATTTTCCTTGTGGTCTTCGGGTCCATCTTCATACTGAGGTTCAGATTCCTTTGTAACTCCATCACCAGTAAATCCTATGTCATAATCTTCATCATGCAGACCTTCCTCAGCCAAATCATTAGATTCATCAAAGATAACATGAATAGTTTCTTCTACACACATAGTTCTTTTATTAAAAATTTTATAGGCCTTACTATGTGGAGAATAACCCAAGAAAATTCCCTCATCACGTCTGTTATCAAACTTACCTAGAGCTTCTTTCCCATTATTATGCACAAAATATTTGCACCCAAAGGCTTTCAAGTGAGTGATGTTGGGTTTTCTTCGTCGAAGTAACTCATAGGGAGTTTTCTCAAGAATGGGTCTGACCATGCATCTACTTAACAGGTAGCAAGCAGTACTGAGTCAGCCTAGAAACTCTTAGGCAGTCCACTAGCAATAAACATGGTCCTCCCCATGTCTTCTAAGGATCCATTCTTTCTTTCTACAACCCCATTTTCTTGTGGAATTCTAGGTGCAGAGAAATTATGGTCAATACCATGTGAGCCACAGAACGCAAGGAATTTTGAATTTTTAAATGCAGTTCCATAGTCAGTTCTTATACTTAATACATTGCACCCTAGTTTTTGTTGAATCATTCTAACAAATACACAGAAAACATCAAAGGTTTCATCTTTGGATCCTAGAAACAAAGTTCAGGTATACTTGGAGAAGTCATCAACAATCACATATACATACCTCTTACCTCTTCTGCTCCTTATTCTCATTGGTCCACATAGGTCCATGTGAAGGAGTTCCAGAGGTTTAGAACTACTAACAACCTTTTTAGATTTAAAGGATGACCTTACATGTTTCCTTCTAACACATGCATCACACACCTTGTCAGAGGTGAACTCAACTATAGGTAGCCCAAGGACTAAGTCATTTGCTTCCAACCCGTTGAGTTGAGAGAGACTGGCATGTCCCAGTCTTCTATGCCATAGAAGTGGATCATCTTCCACTATACTAAAGCATGTGTGCTCACTCTAGGGAAGTGACATAATCGATATCTTGTAGACATTGTTATGTCTCTTACCCTTTAACACAATTTCATCAGTATCAAACTTAGTGACAATGCAAATTTGGAATTGAATTTTACCTGATTTCCTTTGTAGCACATTTGAGAGATGCTAAGAAGATTGTATTTACCTACCACATAATACACATCTTCTATAGCATGAGAAAGTGAATTTCCAACCATGCCAACATTTGTTATCTCGCCCTTTTCCCATTTCCAAATGACATACTCCATCCTTGGAAGGCTGTCAGTGAGAGGAAGTTTTTCTTTTCTCCAGTCATATGTCTTGAGCATCCACTGTCTAGATACCAGTCCATATTGTTTCCTCTCATCTAAGCCTGCACCAAAATTCACAAGTATGTTTTGGGAACCCAGACAAGCTTGGGTCTTTTTTTGTTGGAAAAATGATGAATCAGATCCCTTCTTGCCCAGAAGGGGGGAGGATTAGAAGCTATTTTCTTATTAACCATAATCCACTTAATATGGACATGAGGATTGACCTTTAGATCCTCTTCCTTCTTTACATTTTTAGTAATATCAAAGGTGCTTCTAAATTGAGCATGAATTAAGACAGGACAAGTTTCTCTAAAATGTCCTACTTTTCCATAATGAGTGCACATGTTATTATCATAAATTCCTATATACTTTGAGTCAAACTTAGGGACAGGTTTTCTGTAGCCAATTCTAAATTTGTTAGAGCTACAATTTGCATTCAGCCAATTCAAGGCATCAGAAGATCTATGCCATTTGCTTAGTCTAGAGAGTTCATAATTAGACTTTTCTAGGTTTTCCTCCAGTACTTTGTTTCTACATGCAGCATCACAAAGATTATCTATAGCATTTTTAATATCTTTTCAACCTTATCCTGCATATCACTCATTTTTCTTTTGCCATGTATATTAGGAGACTTCTCATTCTTAGAAGTAAGCTCAAGAACATGGTTCTTAAGGTCCTTGACTTGTTTCTCTAAATTAGCTTTATCAGATGCAAGCTCTTTGATATCAAGTTTGACACAAGAAAGGTTGCTTATTAGCCGATCATTTCCAGTACTCATTTTATCCATTTCATTCATTAAGGTCACAATTATGGCCATCAGTTATTTTTTGGACATAACATGAATGTTCTCTTTTAAGTCAAATATACTTACTTAGTTTGCTTCATCTTCTGTTTCTGAATCACTCATGGCCATCATCCCTATTACTTCTTCCTCTGTTTTGCATTCTTCAATCGCCATCTAGGACACCTCGATATTTCATTTCCAAAGTCAGTTTCCAATATCCTCTATATATCATGAGCAGAGATGCAAGAGGACACTCTGAGGAGAGTGTTTCTGGACAAGCTTTTGTAGAGCAGGTCCCTTGCTTTAGCATTTTCTGAACTAGCTGACGATCTTCCTTATTGTATTCCTCTTCTCTTTTGTTGCACTTGTTACCTTCACTATCCATTTTGGTGGAGAGAATCGGTCCATGACTGACAATTACCCATAGGTCAAAGTCAGTTTCCTGAAGAAATGTTTTCATACGCAGCTTCCATTCATCATAGTGGTGTTCATCAAACAAAGGAGGTCTTCCTGTAACGACCCGGTCGGTCATTTTGAGAATTAGAGCCCCGATCCCCTAATAACTATTTTCCCAACATTTGTTTCCGCTATTGTGACTTGCCCGAGTGATTGGTTATAGAATTTAGAGAGTTTTGGGACACTTAGTCCCTAGTTGTGAGTTTAAGCCTTAGAGTTTGGACTGTAGTTGGAACTGTGTGAAGACAGATCCAGAATGGAATTCTGTCAACTCCGTTAGCTGCGTTGAGTGATTTTGGGGTTAGGAGCATACACGAAATGTGTTTTGGAGGTCTGTAGTAGATTTAAGCTTGAATTGGCGAAAGTTAGTTTTTCGGCGATTTCGGCCGATAGTGAAAATTTTGCTATCGAGCGCGGAATGGAATTCCAAAAGTGGTTGTAGGTTCGTAGTATCATTTCTGACCTGTGTGTAAAATTTGAGGTCATTTGGACTAGATTTGATGTGGTTCGGCGTTGTTTGTAGAATTTGGAAAATTTTAAATTCTTAGGCTTGAATCCGTGCTTAATTCATGATTTTGGTATTGTTCGATGTGGTTTGAAGGATTTAATAAGTTTGTACGGTGTTTTAGGATTAGTTGGTATGTTTGGTTGAGGTCCCGGAGGGCCTCAGGGTGTTTCAGATGCTTAACGGGTGAAAGTTTGGACTTAGAGGAATTTTTGAGTTTGCTGGTTCTGGTGTTTTCGCCCCTGCGGTGGGGAGTCCGCAGGTGCGGCCCCGCAGAAGCGAGGCTTGTATCGCATGTGCGCTTTTAGGTTGGAGAGTCAGTGGTCGCAGATGTGACAAGTGAGCCGCATCAGCGGAAAGGCAATCGCAGATACGGAGGTGAGAAGGACCCAAGGTTCCGCAGAAGCGGACGATTGAGTGCAGAAGCGCATCCGCAGGTGCGGACTCAAGCGCGTAGGTGCGGACCCAGCTCGGATAAGTGACCTTTGCACCTGTGATGATTTTTTCGCAGGTGCGTGACCGCAGGTGCGGCCCATGAGCGCAGGTGCGGAAATCGCTGGGTTGAAGAGGCAGCTTCGAGGGTTCACTCCTCA
>AWOL01S0401967.1:2699-14849 GCA_000715115.1 Nicotiana otophora
CTTCTGCGCTTGGCCTCACACTTCTGCAGGCCCGCACCTGCGGGAAAACTTGCGCAGGTGCGGTTACACCAGAACTGGTGCACTTCAGTCATTCTTTAAGCTTCAACTTGATCCGTTAACCATCCAAAACCACCCCAAGGCCATCGGGACCTCAACCAAATATACCAACCAGTCCTAAAATATCATACAAACTTATTCGAGCCTTTAAATTACATCAATCAATGCTAAAAATAGAAATTGCACTCGATTCAATTCTAATGAACTGTAAAACTTCGAACTTCTACATCCGACGCCGAAACCTATCAAATTAAGTCCGATTGACGTCAAATTTTGCACAAAAGTCATAATTGACATTAAGGACCTACTCCAACTTCTGGAATCAGAATCCGACCCCGATATCAAAAAGTCCACTCCCGATCAAACTTTCCAAAACTCATCCAATTTTTCCACTTTCGCCAATTAATGCCGAAATGGCCTACGGACCTCCAAATCAACATCCAGACACGCTCCTAAGACCAAAATCACCCTGCAGAGCTATTGGAACCGTCTAAACTCCATTCCGGAGTCGTCTTCACACAAATCAACCTACGGTCAATTCCTATGCCTTAAACTTTCATTTTAGGGATTATGTGTCCCGTTTCGCCCCGAAACCAAAACCCAAACCTCTCGGTAAGTCACAAAACTCAAAAATGAGATAGAGGGATCAATAAATAGGGGTTCGGGGCTAATAATCGCAAAACGACCGTTCGGGTCCTTACATTTCATCAATCTTTCTTTTTATTTTCTTTTTGGTATATTTTTATATTCTTTCTTTTCTTGCCTTCTCTTTTTATATAGATCATTTCATTTCTCTATTTTTGGTTCCTTGATACCTTTTTTAGATTCCTCAACTTTCCCCCCAAACATATGCCTTAAGCCACTTATTACATAAGAGTGTTAAGGAATGTCCGGGTGCCAAGAGAGGGTTATAGGCAAAACAAGTAAAGGCTTGTATCATGTTACCAACAGAGTAAGGCTAAAGTCTCAAAGGGGTTGATTGAGGATAAAAAGCATAGGGTGACAATAGAAAGCTCAAAAGGAACAAGAAAAGCCTACAATCATCTTCCAAACCAACCAAACTTAGAATTTCACCTTGAAACACATTTGGGGCAAGTTCTAGACTATCCACTCAAGTACTTGGACTAGCAACAACAATCACCTCACCTCTCATGCAACTAGACTATAAAATAGGATAGAGTCTAAAGCCTATAACGATCACAATCAAGTCAAAGATCACAATGGTCCAATCAAAAACTTAATGATTATCAAAGTCCACTCAAGAACCTCAAAGTCACGAACTAGAGTTATTTTCTTCCAAAAAACTTGTTCAAACCATAAGCATGCAGTTAAGTGGGTTGTTTCCAAATAAAGCATGAATAACTCTTTTTAGAGAATGACTTCTTTAAGACTTTTATTCATTACTACTTACTACTATTATTACCTAAACACAAAATGGACTCATTCCCTTAAGAAAGTTGTCACATCATCCATCCTCGGGAAGAGTCACCCAGTTGAAAAAAACCACATTTGGAAAGAAAAATGGTATTAAGAAAACTAAAGGCTTATTATCCAAATGTATCCAATGTATCAAATAAGCTCCACGCCCTCCCAATAAAAATAAGCATTATCCCCAATGCTTAACAAAATAAGAGCAAAAGTAGAGAGGGAGAAGAAACTCCCTAAGTGTCCTCAGTCATCACTGTGTCCCCGACAACATCAGTCCTAATTGGTTCAGCCAACTGAATGTCATCATCAAGTTTGAGAGTGGCTGGAGAAGTGAAAATCGCACGCACTGCATCAGCAATGTCGGCGACAAGGAACGACTCCTCAGTCAAAGCAGTGGGAGCACCATGTGTAGATAGAGCTGGATGGGGCTGGGATGGGTCAAGCAGCATGTGAAATGGCAAATCTTCGACTGTATCTAGCCATGTCACCTCAGTCCGAAGCTCATCAACTGACTTCATACTGGCCTAGGACTTCCTCGTCTTCTTCACCTGCTTGGTCAACCTCTCAATCCCAACACTATGTTGAACCAATGTATCCACAATTACCTTCTGGTAGTCCAAGATTTTGCTCAGCTTCTCATTAATGTCATAGGGATCCCGAGGTACCTGTGTACATGTTTGCCCTGCAATAGCACTGGAAATCTCAGGTAGCTTTAAAGTAACTGCCTACATTCAGTTATTGAGACTCGTGAATATCTGGGAGACTCGCAAAGACGATAGTGGGACTGTAGGCATGGCCACGGACCTCGAAGCTAGAGCAGGAGTGAAATAGGAGCTGTAGAGGGAGCTGAAGATGGTGGCTCGGGCATAGCAGCCGCTGCACTGGTAGAAGGCTTAGCTGATGTGGATGGAATATCAGATTGACTAGAAACTACCACTACCGGCTTATCAGACTGGCCAGTAGTAGTAGAAGGTTGACCNAGAGCTGGATGGGGCTGGGATGGGTCAAGCAGCATGTGAAATGGCAAATCTCTGACTGTATCTAGCCATGTCACCTCAGTCCGAAGCTCATCAACTGACTTCATACTGGCCTGGGACTTCCTCGTCTTCTTCACCTGCTTGGTCAACCTCTCAATCACAACACTATGTTGAACCAATGTATCCTCAATTACCTTCTGGTAGTCCAAGATTTTGCTCAGCTTCTCATTAATGTCAGAGGGATCCCGAGGTACCTGTGTACATGTTTTCCCTACAATAGCACTGGAAATATCAGGTAGCTTTGAAGTAACTACCTACATCCAGTTGTTGAGACTCACGAATATCTGGGAGACTCGCAAAGATGATAGTGGGACTGTAGGCATGGGCAGGGGCCTCGAAGCTAGAGTAGGGAGTACAATAGGAGCTGTAGAGGGAGCTAAAGATGGTGGCTCGGGCATAGCAGCCGCTGAACTAGTAGAAGGCTTAGCTGATGTGGATGGAATATCAGATTGACAAGAAACTACCACTACCGGCTCATCAGACTGGCCAGTAGTAGTAGAAGGTTGAGCATTCTTCTTTGGGTTTCGCGGATCCTGCAGCTTGTACCAATCAAACGGTCCTATCGTCTTGACCTTGGTGTCAAATGACCTGGGCTCAACCTTGGCGTCTATCAGATATTCTATAATAGTGTTGGGGTAGGGGTAAGAGGTATTGCTTTGCTGTGCCACCAGGGAGATGTTGGCCGATATTAGGGCATTGATCGGGTACCCAGCTATGATAGAAGCCACCAGAATAGCTCGAGGGATGGGCATGTTGTTCTCATTCAAGCACGGGTCAAGCTTTCTTTGTACAAAGGTTTTCCACCCTTTGGCCTCGAAACTCAGGGTGCTCTGGAGGATAGGCACCCCAACAGCAATCCAAGGGGGAGTGGTCCCCAATGCTAGAATCTCCGCAAGACATGGTCTAGCTTCTTCCTTCAAAGAACACTTCTCTAAATACTCTTTCGGCTCCATATCCTCAAACTCCAAATACTCATTCAGAGTATGCTGATCAAACTTCACCTTCAAGTTACGCACTTTGGTGACCTTTGTCCCTTTGAGAATATGCATTGTGTTGTTATAATACTCTCGTACAAGGTGCTCATTTACATCCACAAGCTTTTCTGTAAATTGCATAAACCCTTTCCTCTTTGTAAACTACTCTAGAAAATTTGGATTGTACTTGACTAGATCTTTAAATAAGAACTGCCGCTCATGAGTCAAAGACCTCACATGAAACCACATCCGGAAATCAGAGAATGCCTGGTGACTCACAAATCTATCTTCCCAAGCCTCCTTCTTCTTTGACATAGCTAACCCTTCCTGTGTAACTGCTCCCTCTCTCCCATCATCAGAGGCATCCTCAGAATCAGACCCCACACCAGCTGTATCGGACTCCTAACTAGCACTCTCAGTACCCTATGAAGTGTTGTGGGATGTAGAAGGCATATCCAGAGGCTCAGACCGCCCCTGTGGCCTGGATTGATCCTCAGTGTGCTCCTCCGGAATTGACACAGAGTTTCCCTCGGAGGCTTCCATAGATGGGCATATAAGCTAGACTCGGAGAGGTCTCTACCTCTCCCTCACCTTTTTGTTGAATTCTTCGATATATTTTGATGCACACTTGGGGGAAAGGCACCTCTGCCTCGACCCCTTGAAGTTTCTCCTCTTCCTTTGGTAGATTCACCTTGACCTTGTGATCGCACCACTGTTTGTATAAACACAAAGAGAATTGTCAGTTGCAAATCATGGTTCAGCGCAATTATGACTCATGTAAGTGAGTGAGAACAATATAGAAGCAGTGAGGTTTCAGTTGGTTAAACATGCAGAAGAAATGTGTGAAGTACGGTCCGCATAATTTGAAGTGCGGCCCACAGAGTGGAAGTGTGGACCGCACAACTCCAAGTGCAGCCGCACTTCTACACTGATGTGCTAGGGGCTCTGATACTTCTTCTTTGATAGACAATGTTGAGGTCATGTGCGGCCGCAGAATTCATCTGTGGCCCACACAAATTGAAGTATGGTCCGCACTTTTGAAGCTCAGAGGGAAAGCCTCTGATAGACAGTACGGACCATTTGTGCAACCTCTCTAGAAATTCTGCGGTCTGCCCAATTAAAGTGCGGTCGCAGAATCACCATCCAGCCAAAGCTGCCTTAACTAGAAAACTGCGGACCATACAAATCCAAGTGCGGCTGCATATTCAAGAACATAAGAGGCATGTCTCAATTTTTACCTAGGTTTTGCAAAAACTTGTACAAATCTACTTGGAAACATGGTATATACATAGAAATCAGTTAACCCAACCCTTTCTAGCATGCTTTATCAATTACCCAGTAGAAAACTACCCTACACGGGTATAGTGATGGAATATAATAACAGATGGCCTAAAAAGAAGCTAAAAAGGAAAAATAAATTCATAAATTAAAATGAAACAAAAGTAACATGAAATGAAGTATAGAAGATGATGTAAGTGCGCAAAGATCCTAGTGGGTGCAAATGGTGGTGTGTGTTTGAAAGTGCTAGATCCTCATGTAGACTCTCAAAGCAACATTAATTTCTCAAGAGTGTGAATGTGTAAAATGAGGCCTTAAGTTCTATTTATACTCAGAGAATTTGAGAGATTAAAGAGACGAGTGCGGCTACACAATTTCAAGTGCGGCGCACTCTGCTACCTGGCCTTCAGTGGTCTATCATCTTTGTGCGGTCCGCATAATTTAAAGTGTGGCCGCACAATTCTCCAGAGGTCGCACTTTTGTCCCGCACTGATAGGTAAAAAGTTCAGAGGACCTGTCATTTTCCATCTAAGATAACTCCAGGAAGTGCGGTCCGCAGATGAATTTTGCAGCCGCATAAAGTGTTCTGCGGTGGCATTATTTTTCTGCGGCCGCATAAAGAAAAAGTGCGGTCCGCATTTCTTGTTTTGTTGAAACAACCTTGTCTAGCATTTCTCATCTAACACTCATCCCTGCAGCATACTTCAAATCATGTTAAAAACTACAAATAACATCTAACTAAAAAGAGAAAAAAGGAAAAGAACTTGGGTCGCCTCCCAAGAAGCGGCTTATTTAACGTTGCGACACAACGTAATGTCATAGCATCCTCAAGTGAAGTGAATAACCGCCACCACGTGGCTCTCTCTAAATTTTACCAAGTAGTGCTTCAGTGGTGACCATTGACTCAGAATATTTCATTGTTCTTGTTCTTCAAGTCCAATGCACTGAAGGGTGTCACACAAACAATTTCAAATGGACCACTCCACTTGGACTTAAGCTTCCCGAGAAACTTCCTTAACCTTGAGTTAAACAACACTACTAGATAATCGGCCTTGAACTCTTTGTTACAAATGTATTTATCATGAATATATTTCATCTTTTCTTTGTACAAGGATGAACTCTCATAAGCATGGTACCAGAACTCATCCAATTCATTCAAGTGAGCAACGCGCAAGTTAGCGGCTATATCCCAATNCATAAACCCTTTTCTCTTTGTAAACTGCTCTAGAAAATTTGGATTGTACTTGACTAGATCTTTCAATAAGAACTGCCGCTCATGAGTCAAAGACCTCACATGAAACCATATCCGAAAATCAGAGAATGCCTGGTGACTCACACATCTATCTTCCCAATCCTCTTTCTTCTTTGACATAACTAACCCTTCCTGTGTAACTGCTCCCCCTCTCCCATCATCAGAGGCATCCTTAGAATCAAACCCCACAACAGCTGCATCGGACTCCTAACTAGCACTCTCGATACCCTATGAAGTGTTGTGGGATGTAGAAGGCATATCCAGAGGCTCAGACCGCCCCTGTGTCCTGGATTGATCCTCAGTGTGCTCCTCCGAAATTGACACAGAGTTTCCCTTGGAGGCTTCCATAGATGGGCATATAAGCTAGACTCGGAGAGGTCTCTACCTCTCCCTCACCTTGTTGTTGCATTCTTCGATATATTTTGATGCACACTTGGGGGAAAGGCACCTCTGCCTCGACCCCTTGAAGTTTCTCCTCTTCCTTTAGTAAATTCACCTTGACCTCGTGATCGCACCACTGTTTGTATAAACACAAAGAGAATTGTCAGTGGCAAATCATGGTTCAGCGTAATTATGACTCATGTAAGTGAGTGAGAACAATATAGAAGCAGTGAGGTTTCAGTTGGTTAAACATGCAGAAGAAATGAGTGAAGTACGGTCCGCACAATTTGAAGTGCGGCCCACAGAGTGGAAGTGTGGACCGCACAATTCCAAGTGCGGCTGCACTTCTGCACTGATGTGCAAGAGGCTCTGATACTTCTTCTTTGATAGACAATGTTGAGGTCATGTGCGGCCGCAGAATTCATCTGTGGCCCACACAAATTAAAGTGTGGTCCGCACTTTCGAAGATCAGAGGGAAAGCCTCTGATAGACAGTACGTACCATTTGTGCAACCTCTCTAGAAATTCTGCGGTCTGCCCAATTAAAGTGCGGTCGCAGAATCACCATCCAGCCAAAGCTGCCTTAATTAGAAAACTACGTACCACACAAATCCAAGTGCGGCTGCATATTCAAGAACATAAGAGGCATGTCTCAATTTTTACCTAGGTTTTGCAAAAACTTGTACAAATCTACTTGGCAACATGGTATATACATAGAAATCAGTTAACCCAACCCTTTCTAGCATGATTTATCAATTACCCAGTAGAAAACTACCCTACACGGGTATAGTGATGGAATATAATAACAGATGGCCTAAACAGAAGCTAAAAAGGAAACATAAATTCAAAAATTAAAATGAAACAAAAGTAACATGAAATGAAGCATAGAAGATTATGTAAGTGCGCAAAGATCCTAGTGGGTGCAAATGGTGGTGTGTGTTTGAAAGTTCTAGATCCTCATGTAGACTCTCAAATTAACATTAATTTCTCAAGAGTGTGAATGTGTAAAATGAGGCCTTAAGTTCTATTTATACTCAGAGAATTTGAGAGAGTAAAGAGACGAGTGCGGCTGCATAATTTCAAGTGCGGCGCACTCTGCTACCTGGCCTTCAGTGGTCTATCATCTTTGTGTGGTCCGCATAATTTAAAGTGTGGCCGTACAATTCTCCAGAGGTCGCACTTTTGCCCCGCACTCATAGGTAAAAAGTTCAGAGGACCTGTCATTTTCCATCTAAGATAACTCCAGGAAGTGCGGTCCGTAAATGAATTTTGCAGCCGCACAAAGTCTTCTACGGTGGCATTATTTTTCTGCGGCCGCATAAAGAAAAAGTGCGATCTGCATTTCTTGTTTTGTTGAAACAACCTTGTCTAGCATTTCTCATCTAACACTCATCCCTGCAGCATACTTCAAATCATGTTACAAACAACAAATAACATCTAACTAAAAAGAGAAAAAAGGAAAAGAACTTGGGTCGCCTCCCAAGAAGCGGCTTATTTAACGTTGCGGCACAACGCAATGTCATAGCATCCTCAAGTGAAGTGAATAACCATCACCACGTGGCTCTCTCAAAATTTTACCAAGTAGTGCTTCAGCGGTGACCATTAACTCAGAATATTTCATTGTTCTTGTTCTTCAAGTCCAATGCACTGAAGGGTGTCACACCAACAATTTCAAACGGGCCACTCCACTTGGACTTAAGCTTCCCGAGAAACTTCCTTAACCTTGAGTTAAACAACACTACTATATAATCGGCCATGAACTCTTTGTTACAAATGTATTTATCATGAATATATTTCATCTTTTCTTTGTACAAGGATGAACTCTCATAAGCATGGTACCAGAACTCATCCAATTCATTCAAGTGAGCAACGCGCAAGTTAGCGGCTATATCCCAATTAAGATTCAATTTCTTCAAGGCCCACATTGCCTCGTGGTCTAGTTCCACCGGAAGATGACAAACTTTCCCGAACACAAACTGGCATGGAGACATTCCGATAGGTGTTTTGTAAGCCGTCCTATATGCCCATAACACATCATCAAGCTTCTTGGACCAATCCATCTGATTTGCATTCACCGTTTTAGTCAAGATACTCTTTATCTCCTTGTTGGGGACTTCCACTTGACCACTAGCTTGTGGATGATAGGGAGTTGTGACCTTATGAGTAACACCATACTTGCTAAGTAAAGTATCAAAAGCGTTGTTGCAAAAGTGTGACTCCCCATCGCTTATGATTGCACGCGGAGTATCAAATCTTGCAAAACTATTCTTCTTCAAGAAAGCCACTAGGCTTCTAGACTCATTGTTGGGTAAGGCGACGACCTTAACCCAATTGGACACATAATCCACCGCGACCAAAATGTAAGTGTTTTCATAAGAAATCACAAAAGGGCCCATAAAGTCAATACCCTATACATCAAAAATATCAATTTCCAAGATGGTTGTGAGAGGCATCTTATTTTTCTTTGAAATTCCGACGGCCCGTTGACATTCATCACATATTTTCACTGCATCATTTGCATCTTTGTAAAGTGTGGGTCAATAGAAACCACAACTTAGAACTTTAGCCGCCGTTCTTGCTCCACCATGATGACCACCATATGGTGAAGAATGAAAAGCTCCACGAGAGTACCATTTTGCTCTTCTTCCGGCACACACCTCCTAATCACCCCATCCATACAAATCCAAATAAGGTATGGCTCATCCCAATAGTAATCTTGACAATCTCTTTTGATCTTCTTTCTTTGGCTTGAAGAGAACTCATCCGGAATGATACCACTCACAAGAAAATTGGTCATGTTCGCAAACTACGGTACCTCTTTCATTGATAGTGCCAAAATTTGCTCATCGAGGAAAGAGTCATTGATTTCAAGGCCGTCATGTGATCTCCCCTCCTCCTCTAAAGGAAACAGGTGGTCCGCCACTTGGTTTTCACTATCCTTCTTATCTTTAATGTCAATATCAAATTCTTACAACAAGAGCACCCTTCTTATCAACCAAGCTTTAGATTCCTTTTTTCTCATAAGATAGAAGTGCCACATGATCTGTGTGGATAATAACTTTGTCACCCATCAAGTACGGGCGAAACTTCTCAATTACAAACACAATAACAATGAACTCTTTCTCTGTAATGGTATAATTGACTTGGGCAATATTCATGGTCTTACTAGTATAGTAAACCGGATGAAAAACTTTATGGATTCATTGCCCCAAAATAGCCCCAACCGCTACATAGCTTGTATCACACATGAGCTCAAATGGAAAACTCCAATTTGGAGAGGTAATGATAGGAGTAGTTGTCAAATTGAGCTTCAATTTTTCAAAAACGCTCATACAATCATCATTGAAATGAAACTTGGCATCCTTCTCAACGAGCTTACACAATGGATTCNGCCTCCCCTCCTCCTCCAAAGGAAATAGGTGGTCCGCCACTTGGTTTTCACTATCCTTCTTATCTTTAATGTCAATATCAAATTCTTACAACAAGAGCACCCTTCTCATCAACCAAGCTTTAGATTCCTTTTTTCTCATAAGATAGAAGTGCCACATGATCTGTGTGGACAATAACTTTGTCACCCATCAAGTACGGGCGAAACTTCTCAATTACAAACACAATAGCAATGAACTCTTTCTCCGTAATGGTATAATTGACTTGGGCAATATTCATGGTCTTACTAGTATAGTAAACCGGATGAAAAACTTTATGGATTCATTGCCCCAAAATAGCCCTAACCGCTACATAGCTTGTATCACACATGAGCTCAAATGGCAAACTCCAATTTGGAGAGGTAATGATAGGAGTAGTTGTCAAATTGAGCTTCAATTTTTCAAAAACGCTCATACAATCATCATTGAAATGAAACTTGGCATCCTTCTCAAGGAGCTTAAACAATGGATTCACCACTTTAGAAAACTTCTTGATAAAGCATCGGTAGAAACCCGCATGGCCCAAGAAACTCCGCACACCCTTTACCAAAGTGAGGGATGGAACCTTAGAAATAACCTCAATCTTCGCCTTGTCAACTTCAATACCATTCTTTAAGATCTTATGGCCAAGGAAAATGCCGTCCTCAACCATGAAATGACATTTCTCCCAATTGAGTACCAAATTAGTTTCTTCACATCTAGCCAACACTTTGTCCAAATTTGCAAGACAATCATCAAAAGAATCCCCAACCACTAAGAATTCATCCATGAAGACTTCAAGGTAGTCCTCCACCATGTTCATGAAAATAGCCATCATACACCAATGAAAAGTAGCTGGCGCATTGCACAAATCAAACGGCATCCTCTTGAAAGCAAAAGTACCATAAGGACATGTAAATGTTGTTTTCTCCTGATCTTCCAGAGCAATATTAATTTGATTGTAGCCCGAGTACCCATCAAGAAAACAATAGAAAGCACGATTGTCCAATCTATCGAGTATTTGGTTCATAAAAGGAAGTGGAAAGTGATCCTTTCTTGTGACTTTATGGGCTTACGATAATTCATACAAACTCTCCAACTAGTCACCGTTCTTGTGGGAATTAACTCATTCTTCTCATTAGTAACAACTGTCATGCCCCCCTTCTTTGGGATACATTGAACCGGAGAGGTCCATGAACTATCAGAACTGGGGTAGACAACCCCGACATCCAACCACTTGATAATTTCCTTCTTGACCACTTCTTGCATGGCTTCATTGAGTCTTCTTTGATGTTCAATGGACGGTTTAGAACCATACTCTAACTTGATCTTATGCATGCAAAATTTGGGGTTATACCCCGAATATCTACCAAAGTCCACCCAATAGCCATCTTCCTCTTTTGCAACACCGTCAATGTGGAATAAACCTACATGTTAGTCAAACAAGAGGAAAGAATAACGGGTAAAGTCAAACGAGGGGCAAGAAATTCATACTGAAGGTGTGGTGACAATTGTTTCAACTCCAAAGTAGGTGGCTCTTCAATAGATGGCTTTGTAGGCAGAGTCTTCCTATTTTCAAGATCCAAAGATAATTTCCGGGGTGCATAGTTATACGACCCCATTTCTTGCAAAGAGTTCACACATTCAATGAAACCATCCATCTCATCAACATCAAAGTTTAACAAAATGGCTTCCAACATATCAACAACATTGATTGTAGCACTTTTATCATCAACAATAACATCGGATACCAAGTTCACAAAAGAACACACCTCATTGCTATTTTGTTGCCGCATAGACTTGAATACATGGAATACCACCATTTCATCACCAACCCAGAAAGTGAGTTCTCCATCTTCCACATCACAAAGAGCCTTACACATAGCAAGGAAAGGTCTCCCAAGAATAATAGACACTTCATAATCAACCTCACAGTCTAGAATAATAAAGTTTGAAGGGAGGAATGAATTTATCAACCTAGACCAAAACATCCTCAATCACTCCTAACGACCTCTTCATAGTACGATCGGCCATTTGCAACCTCATAGATGCGGGTCTTGGTTTCCAAATTCCCAAAGTTTTAAACATCGAGTAGGAAATAAAATTGATACTCTCCCCAAGATCACAAAGAGCTTTAGCAAAATTGACACTCCCAATAGTAAAAAGAATCATGAATGCACTGAGATCTTCCAACTTAGGAGCCATAGAATGAATAATTGCACTCACTTGATGAGTGAATTTGATAGTTGCAAAATTCATCGACCTATTTTTGGTCACAAGATCTTTCTTAAACTTGGCATAGCTGGGCATTTGTACCAAAACTTCTACCAATGGCACATT
>AWOL01S0402166.1:0-12328 GCA_000715115.1 Nicotiana otophora
AATAGGTGATAAGCATTTGAGATGAAGCAAGCGCTTGTATTTTAAGTTTCTCAGTGTTTCGGGATATCAATTTTGTTTTATTGTTTTGACTGGCTCACTTTATCCTACTCCCTCTATCCCAAAAAATAATGATACTTTTCAGATTTCGAGAGTCAAACGAGTTGTTCTTTGACCATGATTTTTCATATACCTTTTAAATATTTTGAATTGTTAATTATTGTGATTTATAGTACTTTTTATGTAGTTTCCAAAAATGTAAAGTTTATTTTAAATTTTTTATTGATTTTATGTCTGAATTCATGGTCAAAGTTAAGAAGGTTGACTCTCGAACTCCAAAGTGTATCATCCTTTTTTGGAACAGAGGGAGTATATGTTTTCTGTACTAATTGAATTTCTTTAAACCTTGTGGGTAAAATGTTCATGTTACCAATGTTGTGAAATGGAAGCCAATAGCCTGAAATCATTCCTCAAGATGATTTTGTCTTCAAAATGTCTAGATTCCAGAATATGCTGGATAGGCAGGAGGAATTCTAAGCAGCCTATACTAGGCAGTTGTTTAAATGCCAATATTTTAGGAATTTTTCAAAGCACACTGCTCTTGTGCAATGCTCAACAGAGAGCACTTAGACACTTTTCCTTATTCTAGTTTTGCTGGCCTTTTGCAATTTGCAGAGCCTTCCCCTTTACATACAACTACGATTGTGGAGAAATGCACTCTTAAACTTGTCGATGAGTTTAACCACATGCTCTGCCAAGCCACCGAGCCCTTGTCAACCTTTCTGGAGTACATCAGGTACATATTATTTGTGTTGCTGGGAAAAATTGTCTCTTTATCTATATACCACTTTTCTGTTTTGCTATGCATGGTGAATTATCTTAGAGAAATATGATAACAAGTTATCCTGCAGTGCATGATATTTGAAATATTACCTTTTTACATTAAAGGACACATTTTTGTATAATAGAACTGAGAACTCATTTTACTGCTCCATTAACATACGGTTTATTATGTTGCATGGCTGTATATCACATACACAGTTAGTCTCATACCCTTAACTTTTTCATGTATTATTCACTATTCAGGAAAATGCATGAAAAATTTTGTATTAAGAAAAAGATGAAACAATACCAAATTGGTGCTGCTGTTTAAGAAAGATCAACTATTACTTCCTTAATGAATATTTTAGTCGTAAATAGCAACGTGAGTGTTACGCATCCTTACAATTAGTTACAGCCCTAAAGAGCTTAAATATATTGATACGATCATTTATACTATATACGTTATTTTTATTTCACAAATAAATAATTAAAGTTATAATGCGTCTATCTTTCCAGCTTTGTTCTTAACCCCTTTGAACCATATTCTATTCCTTTCTTCCCAGAGCTTCCAAGAGATGCAGAAAGGAGTTATGTCCTAAAGTTCCCTAACATTAATGCAGATTAGGCAGCCTCTCCAGATAGTTTAGCAGTCTCCCAGTGTTAGCATTACACAAGATGCCCCATACAGCAAAAGGAACATTCGCTGCTGCTCATTCGCCACCTCATATTCTAAAAGCATATAGTTGGCTGACTCTTGATGTTTTTCACGCATAGAATACTTATTACACCATGTCTTCTCCCATTTCTGCAAGTTATCTTATGTTGTTGGAAAGACAGTCAGAGAAGATGATAGACTTGGAAAGTTTAATTCGATTTGAAACATAGCTCATTAACTTCATGATCTAAAGCTCATTAACATAGCTCCACTTCTGCAATGTGATTGAATCTAAATTGTGGTGTTCCTTCACATGGTTCAGATATGGTCACATGATTGATAATGTTGTCTTAATTGTCACCGGAACTTTGCATGAGAGAGATGTCCAAGAATTGTTGGAGAAATGCCATCCTTTGGGCATGTTTGACAGGTATTGTTCCAAATGCATGCCTTGGATTTTTATAGCTAAATGAAATATGTATTAACCATTTTAATATTTTGCAGCATTGCTTCTCTGGCAGTTGCCCAGAATATGAGGGAGCTATACAGGCTGGTGCTTGTTGACACACCCTTGGCCCCATACTTCTCTGAGTGCATTACTTCCGAGGTATCAAATGCTTCACCCTCTTCTTTTAACTTTGATATGGTAATCAAAAACTACCTATTGCCGTTTCCAAATAAGAAAAGGTTGCATATGCTTTTAGGGGTCGTTTGGTACAATGGTGGGATATCCAAAATATCCCATGTAGTTGTAGTGTGATATCCCATGGGATTAGTTATCCCACCTTTTATATGGGATAACTAATCCCACCATTTTAGTGTACAAGTTGTCCCGGGATTAGCTAATACCCCAAACCAAACATGGGATAAAGTTAATCCCAAATTCTATCCTGGGATTATTATCCTTAATTCCTTATCCCATGTACCAAACGACCCCTTAGTTTTCTTGAGTATCGGCCTTTTCATTTCATGCTGTCCCTTTGAAGAATCAATATCAAGTAAATGGTTGTAGCTCCATGCACTTCATATGTAGTTAACCAGTATCCTCGCCCCGCATTACAGGGCCCTAGTATTTTGTCATTGATTGCTTGCAGTTTTGAGGATGATAGTTATCTTATCTGTTTTTGTGCATTCCAAGTAGAATTGGTTCATAATTTCGGAGTATCTTTCATCATGCATCAGTTGCTTTTATCAGTCTTTTTTCTTCCATGTATGAACATATCCTTTCATATATGGGACTTACTTTTGAGCAGGACTTGGATGACATGAACATTGAGATTATGAGAAACACACTATACAAGGCGTACCTTGAAGATTTCTACAGATTTTGCCAGGTACAATCTGTTGTACAATTTCTATCATATTTTCCTACTCTTCATTTTAATAAAGTTTAGCACTCACTTCACTTGTCTAATATGAAAATTTTGCAAATAGAAACTAGGGGGTGCTACTGCAGAGATCATGTCTGATTTGCTTGCTTTTGAGGCCGACAGAAGAGCAGTTAATATTACCATAAACAGGCATGTCACTGTTTCAGAATTTCTCATAATCTTGCTGGACAACGTTTATTGGACCTTGTCATAATGTTTCTACTATTAACAAACATTTTTCATTTGCAGCATCGGCACTGAGCTAACACGTGATGACCGCAGGAAGTTGTACTCTAATTTTGGCTTACTGTAAGTTCATGTAGCTCAGTCTTTTATATTCTTGATGGCATATGCCGCGAAACATCTCTTTCTGACACAGTCTATGTTAAATAGTTATCCATACGGTCATGAGGAACTTGCTATATGCGAAGACATCGATCAGGTATTGTATGAGGAACTTTTCTTTATTCTTCTTGTTGCTCTTTTATGCGTGTGAAATATGCTTGCGTTGGTTAATAATAGTTAGCTAGATACGATGAATCAGTAGTCTTGTTGGGGTGCTACATCGCATGCAGTTCTCTTTCCCCCACCTTGCCCTTTAAAAGGAGAAGACTGGAGCATCATATAGTGCCTGGAAGTGGGCAAGAAATCCTTTCCCTAATTCTTTTTTGGGAGGGGGGAGTGCAGTGGTGGCAATGGCGGAAGGTTTAAATACTATTTGAAGGGAGCGGAGAGACGAGGAAAAGAAGAGAAAACAAATACAGAATTTTGTTTGTAGAGTAAAGGGTACAAGCTATTTCTCTCTCCGTTTTAATTTATGTGACGCATTTTTCTTATTAGTCTACTCCAAAAGAAATAACACATTTCTGATTTGGAAACCATTTAACTAAAAAAAATTCAAATGTCTTATAGCAAAACAATTCTTCCTTTTTTTCTTAAACTCCATGCCGTGTCAAACTACGTCACATAAATTGAAACAGAGAGAGTAATATTTTTCGTGTCTTCTAAGTGTCCTTTTACTACTTGTTGTAGGTCCGTGGTGTCATGGAAAAGTACCCCCCTTACCAATCCATCTTTGCTAAGTTGGCATATGGGGAGAGCCAGATGCTCGACAAGGCTTTCTATGAAGAGGAAGTCAAACGCCTCTGCTTAGCTTTTGAACAACAGGTTTGTTCATTTGAGCTCTCTGTATAAAAATCCCATACTGTTAATGTCACTTACTTGTACAGGACAACTTCAAAATTTTCCCACCCCAAAATGTTCCTCTAAGAAAGTGAATAGGGAGCAGAAGCAGAAGGACCATCCATCTGCTTCCCGATTGATATTTTCTTTTCTTTTCATTGCAGTTCCACTATGGTGTATTTTTTGCATATATAAGGCTGAGAGAGCAGGAGATCAGGAACTTAATGTGGATTTCTGAATGCGTCTCTCAAAACCAAAAATCCAGAGTCCATGACAGTGTTGTTTTAATATTTTAGTAATTTAGCCATATTTGAGATGATGTGTTCTCCATGCTCATCTGTAAATTTGATTTGCACGACCATTTGTTGATAACTATGAGTTTTTGGTTAAAAAGGCCTGAACCCAGCCGTAGGATGGGGGTTACAGTTTCACATGGATATTACACGTTCGTTTGCAACTTAATAAGTCATTGTATGTTGGTTAAATTTGTCATCTGGAACATTACTTGGATTGATGTGTATCAATGTATCACTATTTATTGAGTTTTGCTGCTGTCATTTACTTGAATTACCGGGATTTAATTATATGGGTAATATCCTTTGGTAAAGCGATGAGTTACAAAATACCTGCTTGAACTTGCAGAGCTAAACCATTAGAAACCGCAGTAGAGGAGAATGACCATTTGTTGTTGATATAAAAAACTGAAAGTTTTCCTCTGTTTTCAGTTATGAAAATAATTCATATTGGTGATGATATATTCTTTCTGATTGATCTTTTCTTCGAATTAGGTGATTCAACAATGTCTTCTAAAGTTCTAATACCTTCATGTGTTGGACATTGAAAGAAGGTGGGTTAGAGAGAGCCTTCTTTTCTCGAAATAATTCTTTTTTTGTTATATGTTTAAAACATTCCTTCCAAGTCAGACTCATCTATTCTATTTCTAATCGAACCAAATAACATAAGATAAAGCAATAACTAGATTATTCTCACCACCTCCTCTCTTCCCTTAGACCAAAAATTTAATAGGAAAGATGCTGACAAGTATAAATACAAGTAGAAAAACCAAATGAAACAAACTTATAAAAATGGATCCAACGTGATGGAATCAGAGTTTTTATTCCAAGTAAACATACATGTTGAAACGTTGTTAAAAGCCAATCGAAGACTTATACATTATTAGGACCATCCCGTCCTCACAAAATACAATCTTTACCCAAAAGTTACCAGTTATTCATTCATTTATTCCTGCCTAGATGAAGGCAAGTTTTGTGTTCCAACACAATTGTAGCATCCAAAGGCCACTCAGCATGGATCAAACTTATATTAGAATTGTCCAAATTAAAACCACACCCCCAACAAATATCTGGTATGCAGATGTAGTAACCTTGTATGAGTTGTTTGAGTCATCCTTTTTTGGTGCCGGTCCCGGAGCCGGAGCTGCCGGTGCCGGTGCCAGAGCTGCCGGTGCCGGTGCCGGAGCTGCCGGTGCCGGAGCTCCACCTTCTACGGTGATGACAAGCTTTTGGTTATGGTCGGAGCAATGTGTTGGAACACCACAAATGTACCATTTTTTACCAGGCTTAGCCAATGTAATCACATCATGGCCAGTAGTTAATCCTTCACTTGGTGGAGGAGCTATGCAGTTTTGGAAACCAGTTTGGTTCACTTTGAACACATTATGATGACCTTTGGTATACTTAAAAACTGCATCAAAGACAAAGAAAAAGATAGAAAATAGTTCAAGTAATAGTCACCATACAACCAGTTAAATATAGCTTCCTTTAAGTCGAATAATAATTCTGCATTCCATTAACTAGTTGAGAAAAGAAAAGAAGTGGAAATTACATTCTTCCTATTGATTAATGAAGAGAAATAGAACAGAGAAATTGCACTAAGTCAATAAAACACAAGTTACTTCCGACACTCCACAAAGTTCTTGATAGTCCTTTACTACTTTTCGTTCATGTTGTCTATCTTTTAAGGCTTTTGCATATTCCGTAGAAAAGATATTTAATAGTTTTAATCATAAGAATATTTGTCTAAATTACTATTTATCTCTCCTTAAGTATCTCACTAAATTAACACAGCAATAAGAGTAGATCAGAAGAAAAGTAATAAAAGACTTCTTGTTTTTCTAATATGACACTTTACAGAAATGACTAATATTTGAGACCAGAGACCCTATACAAAATGTAATGTAGGATTCACTTTTATATTAAACAAAACTTTAATTCTTTAGAACATTAACTTTATTTTCTTTCTTGACCACTTTATAAAATTATGTGCAGTACGGTGCACGAGACATACCGCATTTACACAGAGTTCGAGGAAGGACTGCACTCTCCCTAAGGGGTGTGATGTAGACAGCTTACCTTAATGCAAGCATTAGTGGCTTTCACCGTTCGTGACCTATAGGTCACACGGGTTAAAAGTATAAGAATAATAGAATATAATGGTTATATATGTCATACCTAAGGTATCTCCAACCTTGAAAGTTTTGTTTTTGGCCCAAGCTTGATAATCAACATCAATGGTCCAGCCTTTATCACCCCCTACCCAATACTCAGTTGGCGGTGCCGGAGCGGCGGGTGCCGGTGCCGGAGCTCCATCTTCGACGGTGATGACAAGCTTTTGGCTAAAGTCAGAGCAATGTGTTGGAACACCACAAATGTACCATTTTTTACCAGGCTTAGCCAATGTTATCACATCATTGCCAGTAGTTAAACCTTCACTTTGTGGACCAGCTATGCAACTTTGGAAAGCTGTTTGATTCACTTTGAACACATTATGATGCCCTTTGGTATACTTAAAAACTGCACCAAAGGAAAAGAAGATTGGGAAAAAGTTTTAAGTAATATATAGTTACCATTTAACTGGTAACACCTTGTTTTAATACTACCTCCGATCCATATGAAATGTCATTTAAGGTCTGTGGCACACCCACTGTTCAAATTGAGCTAAATAATCCTAGCCCAACTCAAGCAAATAAACACGCTGAGTTGGCTGGCTCACGGATCAAGTCCATTTTGACGGCTCTAGGAAAAATCATTTAGTAGCATTATGTTTTAGGTTTATTTGACTAAATGGCCATTTTATCTGTTCTAAAAATGAGTAATAGTTGTTGAGAGACTTTTCTGAAAACTATATAAATCACTAATGGAGTAACGATAAATTTGAAAAATAAAATAAAATAACTAATGCATTCTTATTTTTCCTAAAGTAAGACTTATTTCCAGCCAAATTTATTTGGCTAAAACGACATATAAATGAACGGCATGTAGTAATAAATTGAAAAAGTGAAAAGAATACATGTTTCATGTCTAAGATACCAGTGGAAGCCACAAAATTCAACACTTTTTATTAGTGGACTATGCAAGGGTGTTCAAAGTCTATTTTTTGATTAATAACAATTAAAATTTTATCTTGAACATAATATAATTTTTAGGCGAAATGTGTTCAGTTAACCACCATTGGCCACATATAGCTTCGCACCCATAAGAAAGTTATGATAGCTACAGAAGTATGATGCAACTAATTGAATGTTCACTAAGTTTAAAAATAATTTACATTATAAGTATATATAACTTAAATATGTCATACCTAAGGTGTCTCCAACTTTGAAAGTTTTGTCCTTGGCCCAAGCTTGATAATCAACATCAAGGGTCCATCCTTTGTCACCCCCTACCCAATGCTCAGTTGCCATTGTGATTGCAGGCAGAAATCCTGCAATCATAATTATTAAACACAAAATCTTGGAAGCCATTGAAATTTTTTCTTAGGAGCTTACTAAACTAGAAAACTTTAAGGATGAGTTGTTAGAAGAAAAATTGGTATGGCTATTTATAGCTTCACTTAACAAGAAAGTTTATCGAGGTTTCCGAGGATCACAAAGTGATTGATTACTTTGAATCCTAAGTACGTGAACTCCAATGAATTAGCCTGGCAAATATTCCACTATTGTTCTCGTAAAGTTCAAAGAAAAGAAAAATAAGAATACCTTAGTTATTTATAAGATTACTAATGGCTTTAATTACAAGATTATTTGTCTAACTTATCGTTATTATTTTCTCTTAAATGTCTCCTCTTATTAATTATATTGGAGTAGTAAGGCTAATAAAAAATAACTACTGTATTTTATTTTTCTAAAACGTCAAATAGTTCGAAACAAATTCAGATTGCTAAAACGATTACTATTTGGGACCGGACGGAGTAGGTTGTTAGCATTTATAAGGAATTTTATCATACCCAAAATTAAAGCTAAAAAAGAGAATACAAATATGACCATTGTTAATCGTGTTTCAAGCTATAGTGTCACTCATATTGGAAATAATATGTTTCCATACTCTTAAATTGTGGAGCATAGGTTTGTTATGAAAGCACTAATTTCTTCAGCGAGTCAGGAGTACATTGTCATTCTTTTTTATTTATATTTATCTACAACTACTGATAAGTCGAAATAAGATGCCTGCATCACATCTTCCTAAGTTGTAATCATTTTCAGGACCTTATGTGAATGCGGGATGCATCGTGCATAAAACTGCCCTTTTATGCTTATATTCGAGGACACTAAGCTGAACTAAGTTATTGTTGTTAACTTGCTATCGAGGTATGTGTTGATACTGTTTTGTTCTTATGTGTTTTTATCTTTATCCTAAAAAAGACCTCAGAAAATACATTCTTAAAAACTTAAGAGATATATATCACATGTTTGACTGGTTGTTATTTGCCTTTGACTTAAAAAAGACTGCAGGAAAGCTCTTTTGGAAAAAGATACTTGTACTAACAAGCACATTCAGAATAGTTTGCATGGTCAAAACATAAGCTTAACCACACGCAATTTCGGACAGGTTTTTTTGAATAATTGTGATTCTAAATATTTTTCTGAATGTAAGGAGATAAGAGATAAAACTTCTTAAATTTTGATTCTGACCAAGCACTACTTAAATGATGGTTTGCAGGAAAGTTGACATGGAATGGCAACTCCGGAAGTTTTTTTCTAATAAAGATTTAAACATGGTGTAATTAAAAAAACAAAAAAAGAAAGTGTGGGGATTGTGTTGGGTTTTGGGGGGGGGGAGGGGGAGTGAGCTTAAACTGACAACAAGATTTCTTCTCAAAATACATCAATCCGCTTCCTGGTATTATAATAAGGAAATCCAAAAAACATCAAAATAAATGATTTTCAAGAAAAAGATAGCTCTAAGAAAAAAATCAGCAAAAGGCTCAGAGGGCAGTCTAACCTACACAATAATATATTGTTATTTGCAGGATCACCCAAGATGTAAAGAAGGATGCGAGCAAGTCTATCAATGATGTACGAAAGAAGACAAGAAAGGAAGGAGTAAAAAAAAAGAAGAATGCAAAGATCTGTCAACAGAAATAAGAAAAGAAGGCCTAAGAATAAAGAGATTTGTAAAAGATACGACAACCAGGATGACAGAGTATAAAGAAGGAAGGACCAAGATTTGAGGAGATCTAGACGGCTGAAATTGTGCCTGCTCAGATTGCCGAAGGTATGCGTCGCAAAGGAAAATTATCAATCCCTTAGATCAAGGAACAATCTAAGGACCACTTACAAGGAAGATTCACTTACAAGAAGAAAAGACCGGCAATCATGAACTAACTAAGGAAGCTCCGCACTTATTCGTGGAATGAATCATAACAAATTCAACTCCAAGGATCAATTCCCTTGGGATCACAAATCTCTCAACGATCTGCTGAAATCAGTGCCTAAGCCAGCAAATGCTACAATCATTGGAACAAAATAGGTATTCAGAAATAAGTTGAACGAGGATGGAAAGGTAATCAGAAAGCCAGATTGGTGGCCCAAGGCTACTCACAAAGGGAAGAAGTCTACTATGATGAAACCTTTGCTCCGGTAGCGCGGTTAGAATCAATTCGTATACTGCTTGCATATGCATCTTTTAAAGGTTTTAAACTTTTTCAAATGGATGTTAAAAGCGCTTTCTTAAATGGCTTTATTGATGAGGAGGTATATGTAAAATAATCTCCTGGTTTTGAAAACTCAAAATTTTCTTACTATGTGTATAAGTTGACTAAAGCCTTTGTATGGACTCAAACAAGCTCCTCGAACCTGGTATGAAAGGCTTAGCTCATTCCTAACTGATCATGGATTCACAAGAGATAAAGTTGATACTACATTATTTATCAAAAGATCCTCTGAAAGTAATCTCACTATCCAAGTCTATGTTGGTGATATTATTTTTGAAAGAGCTAACTCTCTCTTGTGCGAGGAATTTTCTAATCTCATGCAAAGTGAGTTCGAAATGAGTATGATGGGAGAACTCACATTTTTTCTTGGACTTCAAATTCAACAATCTAAGAAGGGAACATTCATATGTCAGACCAAGTATACAAAGGAATTGATTCAAAAATTCGGCATAAGCAATGCTAAAGCAATTGGTACACCCATGAGCCCTTCAACAGGTCTTGACAAAGATGAGAAGGAAAATTCAATGGATGAAACAAAGTACCATGGGATGATTGGATCCTTACTTTATTTAACTACTAGTCGACCATATATTATGTTCGGTGTGTAAGTGTGCCAGATTTTAGTCAGCTCCTAAGTAATCACATCTGACAACAGTAAAGCGGATAATTCGCTATCTTATCAGAACTATTTCTTATGGACTATGGTATCCGGCATCTAACAGTTTTAAGCTTGAAGGCTTTTCAGATGCTGATCTTGTAGGGGATAAAGAAGACAAAAAAAGCACCAGTGGAACATGTCAATTATTGAGAAAAGCATTAATTTCCTGGAACAGCAAGAAACAAGGTTCAATAGCACTGTCCACAACTGAGGCGGAATATATTGCTATTGGACAATGTAATGCTCAATTACTCTGGATGTCTCGCCAACTGGTCGACTATGAACCATATTTTAAATCTATTCAAATATTCTATGATAATTCTAGTGCTATATGTCTTTCAAAGAATCCTGTGCATTATTCTAGAGCTAAGCATATAGATATTAAATATCATTTCATTAGAGATCATGTCCTTAAAGGAGATATAGAATTGATATTTGTTAGCACTACTGATCAATTAGCAGATACTTTTACAAAGCCCTTGCTTGAAGATAGATTTCGTACTCTAAGGAAATTACTTGGCATTATTTCACTTAGTATAAAAAATAAGGACTTATGTGTTATTTTTAATTATTTATATGGTTACTGCTTTTTTGTAAGAAGTAGTTAATTGTGCGCCTCCATTTTTCCTCCCTTTTCGCATTAGTCACAACTCTCTAGAAAGGAAAATCAATCATCATGTCCTTTCACTAACGCATTTTCCTTTCCTGTACTCAACTGTCAAATTCATTACTTTTAACCTTATAAATCACTTCCATTCTTCATTCATCGGTCCTATCGCTCAGAAACCCTCATTCAAAACTCATCGATGGCGAAAAACTCAAAAACCCATTTGCCTCCACTCGAAAAAGCACTTGTTTCAGGGCAAAACCTTTCTCTCAGCACCCAAAACCAGTAGATTTAGGTTCCGATTATTTTGAAGGCTTTGCCTCCTCTTAGGCAGAGCTCTCTCACAACACTCGTAGCCTGAACGAGAAAGTCCTTGGAAAATGACCCATGGAAGAACCTCCTGAATCTTTCACCCTAAAGAAACCCAAAGTAGACCTTTCGATCTCTCTAGAGTCAGACATTAACTTCTGGGATAATCCAAATAGAGACACCTTCGTTGCCCTCAAGGACAAGCCTATAGCCCATGGCAGAGTGATCGATTTAAATGATATAGAAGCCTCAACTGTAAGGTAAAAGAGCTTTTCGATCTCCAAGGTTGGTCAAACTCCCTCTCTCTACCGCCTCCTAAAATCTATTCCCTAGTTAGGGTGTTTTATGCTAATCTCCGTTCTCCCAATCCTGATAAGTTAGAATCTCTAGTTCTAAGGAAGCGCATTGTTCTAGATTGTGCCCTGTTTGACTCGATTTTTCAGTGTAAGTATTCTGATTTCTCTATGCTTTTCAAAAATACATGGCCTGAAGATTTTGAAATTACCTTTGATCAAGCAAAGCGTTGCATAGCTGAGTCTCCCTCTGATTCCCTTCCTAACCAGTTAGGCCCCAGTAATGTTAGTTTTGAAATCTGGGTCTCGCACACATTGTAGCAACAACCCTTCTCCCTCGCATTGGTTCATTCTCCACATTTTCTCAATAAGATACCTTTCTTGTTTATTGTCTAGTGACCAAGCATAAAGTCAAACTGTCTTCTTGGGTCATAATATGATTGAAAGTGTTGATGATCCCACTAGTCTTCCTTATGATATGGT
>AWOL01S0402189.1:0-11277 GCA_000715115.1 Nicotiana otophora
CGCTGAGTTTTCTCGATGCCTATTCCGGGTATAACCAAATACGGATGGACCTAGGTGATCAATGGAAGACTTATTTTATAACTAAATTCGGCACCTATTATTATAACGTAATGTTGTTTGGGTTAAAAAAAATGCCGGTGCCACGTATCAATGCCTGGTTAACCAAATTTCGAGGAACAAACAGGAAAACCAATGGAGGTTTAAATTGACGATATGTTAATTAAGTCCCTGTGAGCAGAGGACTATTTTAAGCATTTGCAGGAAACCTTCGACATACTGAGAAAATACACCATGAAGCTGAACCAGAGAAGTGTGCCTTCGGAGTCGGCTTAGGCAAGTTCCTCGGTTTCATGGTGTCTAGCTGGGAATAGATATAAATCTAGATGAGATAAAACCATAGAAGATATTACCGTAGTTGAAAACGTCTAGGCGGTATAGAGATTGACCGGACGGATAGCCGAATTCCGCAGGTTTATTATGAGGTCATCGGACAAAAGTCATCGGTTTTTCTCATTGCTAAAGAAGAAGAACGACTTCTCTTGCACCACGGATTGTCAACAAGCTTTGGAAGAACTCAAACGATACTTATTGAGCCCTCCTTTGCTGCACACCTCGAAGGCGAACGAGCAGTTATACCTCTACTTGGCAGTTTCTGAGGTAGTGGTAAGTGGTGTCCTTGTCCAGGAAGAAGAAGGTATGCAGTTTCCTATCTATTATGTTAGTAGAACCCTAGGCGATGTTGTGTTGGAGAACTTTTCTCCAACTTTCACTTGTTGATGCACTTCTCTTCAACCTTTAGTTGTTGAAGCCCTTTTCTTTAACCATCAATTGTTGAAGCACTTTTTCTTCAACCTTCAATTATTGGAGCACTTTCTCTTCAACCTTCAATGAAGAACTTTATTTTCAATCTTCAATTGTTGAAGCCCCTCCAATAATGTGGAAGTTCGATAGTCAACCAACTAAATCACTATTATTACCCAAACTATTTTAGTTTCATTGGAAGAAGTTTATGCTCTTATATAAGGTAAATATTTCGCGTTAGAAAAATTAACTGGTCTAGTAGCCCATATTATCTTTAGACTCAAACTAAACTCATTTTAAATTTTTTTATCCATTTTAAACATTCATTAATTGTACTTTACTTTTTTACCCGGCGGTGTACACTAAAATTTTCCGATCCCCAACAAATCCAAATCACTCTCTTTATTCGGCTCTCTCTCTCTCTCTCTCTCTCTCTCTCTCTCTCTCTCTCTAACTTAGAAGTGACTTCGTCTATTAATTTTATGAATATAATAATTTAATATATAGACAGCATCGTTGTGGTAAAGGTCGTAATGCTAGAGGAATCATTACCACAAGGCATAGAGGGGGGTCATGATCGTCTATACTATAGCCTCCACCATTAAAAGATCTTCTATTTTTTTTAGAGAAAGTGGAAGAAAATGCTTATGGGTTTTTGAAATGGTGGTGCAAAAATATTAAAATTGGAACTCTCTAGAATGATAGAGAAAGGGAAAATTTATGTTTTTTAGAGAAACTCGGAAATTGCTTATGGGTTATCTTATCATCTATCCTCCCTCAAAAATTCTCCTTTCATACTTCTTCTTCTTCCCTCTTCCTTTTTTTTCTTGCATTCTCAATGTATATGGTCAGATGAATGTATTGGTAGAAAAATAGACTCGACACATGGACTAATGATATGATGACAGGTGGAATATAAGTCAAAGTGATAAAGAAGAATGAAGGTTAGGAAAAGTATGGATAAAACACCCGCGGGATTGCTTACAAAGATATCGCACCTGACAAATAAAAAAGAAGAGATAAGTGCGAGATGGATAATTAAAGACTATGAGGAAGGAAGGTTCATTAATAGCCACGAATATGGATAGAAATCGACATAATCCCTGATTGTGCGCGATTGGATATTATTACCATAACCGTTACAAATTACCTATGTAACGGGTAATCAATATAATAAATATTAGTAACGGGCAAAAATTAAATAGGGCAAAACAGTTACATTTATATAAACCCCCTTAACAATATCTTGTACGATCATTAATGAAATCACAAAATTATATTGTCAATCACTTATATTTTATTCTTTTGCTATTTGAAGAATCTAGTTCTCTCTTCTTGAAGGAAGTTATGATTATCAATAAGATTTATTTTTCCTTATTCTCTCAATATTTTGTTTCTATTATTTATTATTCATCTATATTTGAAAAAGTAAACTAAAATCGGTTATTAGAAATTCAAATTATTCTATTTATTTTTATCATAAAAATTATTTTTTGGTTAAACAAATTAGTTCTATTGCCGGAAAATCTAGTAATCTTTTCACTTTCCATGGACAACAAGAAAGAACTTCTCAACACCACACACCCACACATACTCCACAGCGTTCACGGAAAAATTCACCTGTCAGATCTGCTAGTTGTAACACTGGACAATAACAACATGAGGAATAGTCAAATGAGCAAGATAACTTGAAGCAATTTATCGTGCAGTAGATCAGTGAAGGTTTGCATGCTTTTTCAAGTGGTTAACCAATGTTCAGGCGGCTCCACCACCAATTAACACAACTATAGAAAACCCTTATTCAGGACTTGAAAAGTCGGGAAGTGGAGAAATATCAAATAATTCTGGAGCCAGAGGGTCAGCTACGCCAAATAATTCTAATTTACAAAATCTAGTTCTGACCTTATAGAAACAACTCAAGGAACAAAATAAGCGGATAGAACAAATACCGGGAGTACCTCCCGTGATTAAAGGAGTGGATATTGACAAGTATTAAAAACAACCATGGAAGCCAAGTGCAACACCGTTACCAAATACCGAAAAAGTTTAAGATACCCGATATTCTCAAGTATGATGGGACTACTGACCCACAAGATCATGTGACTGCATTTACTACCGGAGTCAAGGGCAAGGATCTAACCAAGTAGGAAATCGAATCAGTGCTGGTGAACAAAGTTGGTGAAACCCTTACGAAAGGGAAATTAACATGGTATTCTCTCTTACCTAAAAATTCAATTGACTTTTTTGGTGAACTTGCAGATTCATTTATAAAAGCACATTCGGGAATTCAAAAAGTATAAAAAGAGTGGAAGATATCTTCAAGGTAAAATAAGGGAGTACGAAATTGCTCAGAGAATTCATGGATCGATTCCAGCGAGAAAGAATGATGTTACCTCGTGTACCTGATAATTGGGCAGCAATAGCATTTGCAAGCAACTTGAATGAGAGAAGTTCAGAAACCACGAGAACATTAAAGGAAAACCTATGGGAATTTCCTACAACAACTTGGAATGATATTTATAATAGGTACAATATAAAGTTACGAATAGAAGAAGATATGGTGTCCCAACCGAAGGTGGATGAGAGGTTCAGACCTAGACGCTCAGAATCATAAAGGAGATCCGGAAAAAATAGGTATGAACTATACATGGGACCTCCAACATGAGATCTTAGGTCAAAACCAGAACAGAAACAGTTTGATCAGAGATCAAGGCAGAAGAAGGCAAGTTCTTCTTCTCGATTTGGAAAGGAATGGGACATAACAAAGAGGAACGATCAAAATTTCCAATAAAAAATAGGAGATTATAATTTCAACGTCTGTACTTCTAAGTTAGTAGCAGTGTCAAGAGGTATGGGTGATAAGGTGTGATGGCCAAAAGAAATGAGATCGGATCCCAGCAAAAAAAGTCAAGAATTCTGGTGTGAATTCCATAATGATCATGGTCATAGAACAACAGATTGCAGGCTCTTATAAGCAGATGTTGATTATTTACTGAAAAGAGGTTATCTCATTGATATATTAGTGAGAAAGGAAAGCAGTCTTATATGAAAACAGGCAAGAACTACCAAAGCCCCCATCTCCAAAAAGGATGGTGAATATAATAAGCGGGGGTGAGGAGGTTAATGGAGTTACATACACGGCAGCAAAAAGAATAGCCAAGATCTTAGTGACCCACAAAAAGCGGATTCGACAAGTCTTGTAAGGATACAGCATAACATTTGACGATGAGGATACAGATGGCTTGTTTATCCCTCATAATGATGCGCTGGTAATATCTTTACTTGTTTATAATACTAATGTCAAGCGAGTTTTGATTAATCCAGGAAGCTCTGTGAATATCATATAATTAAGAGCAAGAGACTGATCATGTGACCTAAGGCTCGATCTTTGTCCGGATCCAACAATTCAAGTGTTATAACAAAGGGAAAAATTATGTTATCAACATTAGCCGAGGGTGTCGTGAAAGACACCAAATTCCAGGTGGTGGATGCAGACATGGAGGACAACATAATATTAGGAAGGTCGTGGATCCATGACATGGATGTCGTGCCGTCAACATTACCTCAGGTTATCAAATATCCATCACAATGGGGAATTCATCAGATCAGGGGAGATCGCAAACGGCACGAAAAACCAACACAGTTGATGTGGCAAGCGGAACATCCAAAGACAAAGATGACAAATAGTAATTATTGTGCCCAACTGAGGAGAATTTTACTTTCTACTCAACTGAAAGTGCAAAGAATGCAGCAGATATAGATGCGAGTCCCGGCGTGATCCAAGAACTAGAGGAGAACTAAACTATTAAAACAACTACGGAAGAACTTGAAGCAGTTGTATTATTCATTCACTGGCCCGACAGAAACGTCTATGTTGGGAAGACCTAAGCCCGAAATTAAAAGGTAAGTTAATTGAATTTTTACGCACTAACACTGATTGTTTTGCTTGGTCGTACTCAGATATCCTAAGTCTAAGGTTTGAACATACAAATGAAGTATCTAATGATGAAGAACTTCGTACAAAATTTGAATTTGACAGAAGAACGAAGGGAAGCAGATTTGATATGGATGGCAGCACAAAAGTAAAGGATTGAGCGATATTATAACAGAAAGGCGAATCTTCGATGTTTCAAGATTGGTGACTTTGTCCTTAAGAAGGTTTTTCAATCAACACAAGCGGTAAATGAAGGAAAATTAAGTCCGAATTGGGAAGGACCATGTCGAGTTCAAGGCATTACTGGAAAAGGAGCATATAAGTTGGAGATCATGGACAGAAATATATTACATTCCAACTGGAATGCAGTACACTTGAAGAAATACCGCTTTTAAGAAAGTATTCATGGTAAAGTATCTCAAAGTTCATTACTTATTTGTTAATTTAAATTTTACTAACCGTTTTAGAAGATGGGCAAAAAGCTAGCCCGAACTAGATAATGAAACTAGACCCAAAAGACATGCAAAATACTTAATTATTCTCAGTCTAGGTTACAATAACTCTGATGGGAAAGATTAAGCAGTCATCATCTAAAATATAACCCCCGAGTCTCGTGTGTATTTCCTTTTTAAGGGAAAGGACCATAGAGGGAAGTTGATCCAGTGTTCAAGTTTTTATATTCTAAAACTCAAACACTAGGGGGACTATGCATATGGAAGAAGTAAAGCGCAAAAGCATAGCTCAATGGCCAAAGAAAAAACCTTGAAGAAAGTTTCGAATTTTAAAGCTCAAAGATTGAATGGGAAGTGAAGAGCTGAAGAATCAATAGAAAATTTAAGATTCAACAGAAAACTCCCAAGAGCTACTAGGTTAAGCTACAAATATAGTCACGGGATAACTATACTCGTACTTGGAAACCTGCAATAAAGAAAGCAGTTATGAAAATGATGGACATGAATATTTGTTTTGAAAGTTCAAATAAAACTTCTTCAAATTGCTTCATATTTCATATGTTTTTCATCAATATGAATATGAGACATCATCTTCATCAATGTCGTTTATATATGAAAGGACCCTCTTTTATAATTAAGACGGTGTGTATGTAATCGCGGCATATTAAAGCATTTATCCTAATTAGATAATACGGAAAAAGCTCAGAAATTAAAGAGCAAAAGCATACATAAAATATGCTAAAAGTTAACATTGATAAAAGTTTCCAAAAAAAATAAATCAAAAAACATACAAAAATATCAAAGAAACATCAAAAATCATTGCTGAAAGAGAAAACTAGGGAGCATCTTGAGAAGGAATGAAAGGATCAACTTGGGGACTAGAAGATGAAGGCTGGGGATCAGCAGGATCAACCTCTGAATCGACTTTGCTTAAATCACCCTTGAAACTCTCGTCCTCGGGTGTAGAGAAACTTTGACGTTGCTGAGTAGTTTCAATTGTATCTTTAGCCTTGGTCAATCTTAGCCTCGAGATCAAAGCCTTTTTGGCTAGCCTCAGTCAAAGTTTCAATATGCGAGTTCAAGAAGGCCCAACTCACATCCAGATTTAGCTTATGCTCGAGAGCCTCACAATCTTTCTCCAATTTTTCAACTTCAGCCCTCAGTTCTTCTTTTTCAGCCTCCGCAACTTCATAGAAAACCTTCAAAGGCTCAACAAAGGTGGCCCTTGAATGTAGCTCAGCAAAGGTGGCATGCATCTTATCTTTTTCCTTCTCAGCTTTATTGGCAGAAGCTTTCATTACTGCTAATTTAGCAGTAGTGATCTTAAGTTGTTGCTCCAAAGACTTCTTTTCACCAGCCAAGACATCCTTCTTTAGCTGGAGGCACTCAAATTGCTCTTTTCAATTGTCAGCTTCCGTGCTCAACTCTGCAACCTACTGCTCAGTCCAAGCCACTCTCCTCATCAGCTCTGTGCCTATTAAGTTGATTTGCAAAAATGCAAGAAAAAGTGTTATAAACTTAAAGAAAGAAGAATTGAAAGATGTAAGAGGGGAAAAACATACCCTAGAAAAGAATGAATAACATCATTCATCAGAGTGATAGAGGAGTGGGATTCAAGTTTTGCTCTTTCGAAGGGGCCAATTAAAGGTTTCAACCAAACTGTAGCTCGGTTAGATTTCTTTAGTCAGTTCATGCCCTCGGGGACTTCGATCATAATCTACTTCATACCTCTCCCAATGGAAGGTCCAGCTTCATCACGAGAAACATCAGCGGGAGTAGCAGCGGGAGCAGCAGGAGGAGCAACGGGGCTCATAGGAAGGGTCACAAGAGGTGGCTCTTCAGAAACGAAGGCAAACTCTTCTTCTTCACCCTCAAATCCTTGAGCAAAATGCCTCTCAACAAGACTTGAAGGGGGGTTTAAGGCAGGATTAACATTAACATCCTATGAAATTTCTAGAGGAACATCTTCAGGCTCATCAACTAGGTGAAAAGGCACAGAGTCTGAAGGCTGGTTCTAAGGAGCATTGGATTCATCATCCAAGACAATGTACCTCCTGACTCGAGGCTGCTTCACTAAGGAGCCTTCATCTTCTTCCTCTTCATCAGAGGCACGAGATTCTTTATTTTTCTTCTTCGAAGCGGACACATTAAAAATTTGCTCCTGAGTAGTGTTGACATCGAGTCTAATTGCAGGAGCAAAAGCAGGACGGACTTCGCGGATTGCAAATCCTGAAAATTACAAAAGATATCAAAATCAGAAGGAAGAAGTGAAAATTTCACGGTAAAGTAAAGTAATATACCATGGGTTTTAACTTTTCACCCCAAACTTTTGGGATAAAAACTTCCCGGATCTTTTCTCTATAGGGGCGGCAGGCAACATTCTTTCTACCTAATTACGAAAGTCGGGAAGTTCACCGAAAACTTCCATGATAGCTGAAAAATAAGAAAATACGAGCAAGAAAGTTACTATTTTAAAGGAAAATAGCATAGTGAAGAAGGAAAGGAAAATATTCACGTGCAAAGTTCTACTTCTCAGGAAAGGGAATATTCTCTTCTCCCACTAAGGCACAAGTGGGGACAGCCATGAACCTAGCATACCAACCTTAGTCACGATCATCTTCACGACTGACTAAGAGTCTTTTGCTTCTTGCTGCAAATATGAAAATACCCTCGCGAAAAAAACTTTGGAGAATACAGGTGGAGGAGATGACGGAAAGAGAAAAGGGTGGAAACTAAACCCGATAAGTAGTGAAGGAAAGACACTACCCTCCACATTATCGAGCTTATTTTCCCGAGGCAAACGTTGAAATAACAACAGAACTCTATAATCACTGGGTCAATAGGAGGTTTGAATCCTAAAGTGAACGGATAAGTGTAGACGAACGAATAACCCTCATAGTGAGTGGTTATTCGGTCATCAGCACTAGGGGATGTGATTGGGAAGTCAGATTTCCAATGACATTCTCGACGTAGAGGGAGAAGACAAAAGTTGATAAGAGAAGGATAGTGATCAGCAGGTTTAAGTGTTGCTATGGAAGAAACCTCTTTCTTCCATGCTTCACAGTCATATTTAAAAGAAAATTCTTGAGGAACAATCCCTAAAACTAAAGGTTCAGGCAATGGTTTGTTTTGATCCCGAGATTTAGAAGAAGATCTAGGGTGGATCTGGATTTAGCTTTAGAGGAAGAAGAAGATTTAGAAGGATTTTTCTGAGACGAGGTGGTGCTCCGGCTCGATATAGAGCCTAGGCTACGAAGTCTGCCACCTCTATTCCTACATCTGACCGGAGCTATAGAAGGAGAAAGTTTATCCATTATAATAGCATGTCGAGGATCAGACGATGAAGAAGAGTTTGAAGATCGTGAAGCCATTGTTAAATACAGCAAAAGCACGAAGATAAAAGGAGAGTTGCGGACTTAGAAGAAAATGAAAGAGGGTAGGAGAAGTTTTGGAAGATGCATGATGCGGATTAATAAGGAATAATCGTCATCATAAACCGTCATCATGGAACCGTTACGTCGAACTGACACAGCCGCAGAAACCCAAAAAAGCCGATGCAAACTGTAGAGCCAATCACGATAAGGCACGTGTATCGGGCATTAAATATAAGAAACATACATCTCTTCTATTCTAAAGTAAATCATAATGATATCGGGAAAAGGCGGCAAGACATTCCCGCCATAAATAAACTTACCACTTCTCGAAAGTGGGGAGACTATCTGTATAGATAGAAAAATAGACTATCCACGAAGACTAATGATGTGCTAACAATTGGCATAGAAGCCAAAGTGATAAAGAAGAATAAAGGTTAGGAAAAGCATAGATAAATCACCCACGTGATTGCGGACAAAGATATTGTACCTGACAATTGAAAAAGAAGAGATAGTTGCGAGATGGATAATTAAAGACTATGAGGAAGTAAAGTTCATTAATAGCTATGAATATGAAAAGAAATAGATATAATCTCTAATTTTGTGCGATTGGCTATTATTACCATAACCGTTACAAATACGTATGTAACGAGTAATCAATATAATAAATATTAGTAACGGGCAAAAATTAAGTAGGGCAAAACAGTTACATATTGTACCCTTATATAAACCTCCTTTACCATATCTTGTACGATTATCAAGGAATTCACGAAATTATACTGTCAATCACTTATATTTTATTCTTTGCTATTTGAAGAATCTTGTTCTCTCTTTTTGGAAAACAACTGTGATTATCAATAAGATTTATTTTTCCTTATTCTCTCAAAATTTTATTTTCATTATTTATTATTCATCTATATTTGGAAAACTGAAGTAAAATTGGTTATTAGAAACCTGAATTATTCTATTATTTGTTTTGATCACAAAAATTATTTTTTGGTTAAACAATGAATTTTCCGGCAAAGGCCTATTCTGCGTATAATATGTTTATAACTAATGTATAGTTTATAACATTGATTATACACAAATTATATAGTAATTACACATCATGTATAAACTACATACACAGTTTATAGTGTGTATAAGTAGTGTAGAGAAGGGGGGTCGTCGGAGTGAAGTTTTTTCGATTGGCCAAGACTTATCTGATGAGTAGTAAAAAAAGAGAAAGGGATTTACTTTTTCTTCCGTTTTGTGTTATACTTTGATTTTAGGATAGTTTTGGGTAAGATAAAGAAAGATTAAGAAGTTTTTAGATCTGGTGATGGGTTTTCAGATCCAAAGCCTAATTTATTTACCTTCAATGTCGAATGAATGGCTTTCAACAGAGGAATTGATATCCTAAAACTGGTGCTAGCTTTCCGCTGGAATTAACTGATTTTCTATTAGTTTGATTTTATTTATTTTTTTGCTTTTTGCTCTTTTCGCTCATATATATATAACGACCCGGCCGGTCGTTTTGAGTATTACAATCTCATTTCCCCATTTACTTCTCAAATTGGGCTTTACAGTTATTGTGTGACTTGCCGGGGCAATTGGTTCGGGTCCAGTGAAATTTTGGAATGAATTGGAACATCTAGTTCCAAGGTTTAAAGCTTAAGTTAAAATAGTGACCGGATGTCGACTTATGTGTAAACGACCTCGAAATTTAATTCTGATGATTCCAACAGCTCCGTATGGTGATTTTGGACTTAGGAGCGTGTCCGAAAAATTATTTGGACGTCCGAAGTGGAATTAGGTTTGAAATGCCGAAAGTTGAATTTTTGAAAAGGTTGACCGGGGTTTCACTTTTTGATATCGAGGTCGGAATCATATTTTTGAAATTGGAACGGCTTTGTTATTCCATTTATGACTTGTATGGAAAATTTGAGTTCATTCCGGATTGATTTGCTATGTTTCGGCATCGAACCTAGAATGTTCGATGTCGATTCTTCAAGAATATGTGGTATCACATTAACAAAATGTGCTCCAAATTCAGTTTTGATTGAAGTATTAGATCCGTATTGAAATTACGGAGCCATAGCAAAAAGAATCATTGAATTCGGACATCGTATGAGAGAGTTATGCCTATTTCCGTGTCTGGAACGATGTTTCCGTCGCCGCGAGCACCCAGGGTAGCGTGGGGCGCTAGCCCTGGCGCTGGGAATTTTAGGATGCTGGAAACTACGCCACATGCAGCGCCCCACACTACCTGTGACGTCCGAAACAGCTGAGGGTCTATAAAATGGGGTTCTTGCCATTTTTACTCATTTGTGAGTTTATGGAGCTAGGTTTAGGCGATTCTTGGGCGATTTTTACGGGAAAACATGGGGGTAAGTGTTCCTTATCCTATATTGATTATATTTTATGATTCCATATTTATTTACATCATGAATCCGTGAATTTATGGAAGAAAAATCAGATTTTTATAAAATCTTTCAAAAATATAAAATCAAGATTTGAAGGTCAATCCGATGTCGGAATTTGATAATTTTTATATGGTTGGACTCGTATCGGAATGGGTGTTTGAATTTTGTAACTTTTATCGGGTTCTGAGACGTGGGCCCCACGGGCAATATTTGAACTAAATTTCGAATTTTTATGGAAAATTAGCATTTTCATATGGAATTAATTCATATACCTCGTGTTGATTGTATCGAATTATTTTGACTAAGATTCGAGG